>CM034540.1:679700-744602 GCA_020002185.1 Paraescarpia echinospica | reverse complement strand
CAAGTGATGCAGCACGATGTAGAGTGAACGTTTTGGGCAAGATCAAGTTTCAATTCATAGTTTATTTGACATAAAGCCGTAACAAATTTAGTCCTTTAAAATACAGAATGTCTTAATTATGTAATTTACAAGACAGGATAAACCTGCCAAAAATAATGTAGCATTTTATTAATTTGGAAATTCTGATTGTCTATTTAATGTTTCTAATTACAAATATGTTATTTTGCTTTGTAGAACAGATACACCAGAGGAGGAGAGGTTACAAGACATGGAGGAGGCAGAGGGAATAAAGGAAGATCCTGAGGAGGCAACACAAAGTAGGTTCAAAAGTGAGGAGAGCTCTAACACAGACACTACAGTTGTGTGACATGTCAGTCACAGCAGTCATGTTGTGTGACATGTCAGTCACAGCAGTCATGTTGTGTGACATGTCAGTCACAGCAGTCATGTTGTGTGACATGTCAGTCACAGCAGTCATGTTGTGTGACATGTCAGTCACAGCAGTCATGTTGTGTGACATGTCAGTCACAGCAGTCATGTTGTGTGACATGTCAGAGATGGCAATCATGTTGTGTGACATGTCAGTCACAGCAGTCATGTTGTGTGACATGTCAGAGATGGCAATCATGTTGTGTGACATGTCAGTCACAGCAGTCATGTTGTGTGACATGTCAGTCACAGCAGTCATGTTGTGTGACATGTCAGTCACAGCAGTCATGTTGTGTGACATGTCAGAGATGGCAATCATGTTGTGTGACATGTCAGTCACAGCAGTCATGTTGTGTGACATGTCAGAGATGGCAATCATGTTGTGTGACATGTCAGTCACAGCAGTCATGTTGTGTGACATGTCAGTCACAGCAGTCATGTTGTGTGACATGTCAGTCACAGTGTTTCTCCTGGTATATGACAAGCGAGGTGGGCCGCCTCACCGTTTTTCTATGTCGCCTCGCCCAAAATATGCTGAAATTGCCGCCTCGTAGCTATTTCCTGCGCCCATTTTTTTTCGTTCTTTCGCGATATATTCAACGTCGTTATATTCCTGCAAAATTGCAGACTTGTAGCAACATCGTTTAGTCGCTGTGGGCCGGTTAGGATTTACCTCTTGGAATTAACTCCATTGGACATTAATACAGTTGTCCAATCACGGAATATTCCCGCGGGATCCCCAGTGTTTCCAATGGTGACACCTTGCGGAGTTTCGACATGCAAGAAATCTAGACATTCATGTAACATGGCGCCCAAACGGTAACTGGGTTTGGGAGACAAGTGAAACTCGGAGAAAAAAACTAAGAAAACAGTAGCTGAGCTAAGGTGTCTTTTGCGCTCCATTTTATTATTATAGTATGTGCCCACATTAAATTAGAATGCTGTTGTAACTGATGTTGAGTTTGTGGTTTATGCCGGTGGTGGGAGTAAAAACCGTGCAGACTGATGGCACTACGGGCCTATGTCACTAGTTGACATTTGTGTCAAATCCGGACCCTTTTGAAGCCCAAATAAAAGCCGTTCACTATTCACTAGTCGGCACTTGTATCGAGTCCGGACCCTTTTGAAGCCCAAATAACGACTCTGTTTACGCAAGTCTCCGCCACTACGGCCGTGCGTTACCGCACATCGTGTGTAAATTGAGCGATATAGGAGCGTATGTTGATACAAATCGGGGCGCTATTTACGCCTCAAATGGACGTAAGATGCCATATTCTTAAAGATAAGTATGCTTAGGATAATGTTGAATGATGGAACTATCTCACTGAGGTATGAAAGTTATGTAAAACTCAAGTTATAACGGCGAAATCGACATGGGTCAAGATTCGACACAAGTGCCCACAAATCTATTCAACTAATGTTCTATGCCGTTTTTTTAGCAAAATAAGGAATGTGATTTGTAAGATATCTTTGTGCTAAATATATATTACATATTCCGACAAAGTTGTGTAAACAAACTTTTGGGAAAGTTGATTTGAGTGAAGTACTTATGAATATAAACCATCGAAGTTCACATCTCATAAAAGATGCCTATTGCCCCAAACCGTGTATACTAACGGGTTATCAATAACTTGGGCTAGACAATGACATGTTTGCACAGAAATTTGATACACTAAATAACTTATACTGTTTTATAAAAAAGAACACAATTTGAGATTAAATTTAATTTAAAGGTGATGATGAAAGAGTCTTCAGATGATACCATTGGATGCTTCCCAGAGAAGTCGAGATGGTGTTCAACTGAACAGGTCTGCCAGGGAGTAAAGTGTGAAGCGCTTTGAGCAGTCCTGAGGACTGGATACTGCGCTATATAGGAACTTACCTTTTACATTTTTTTTTACTCTATCTGCGAGGTAACAAGGCCTAGGGTTAGGACAAAAAAACATAACCACAACCAAGTACCAGTGGTCAAGTGGAAACATAACCACAACCAAGTACCAGTGGTCAAGTGGAAACCACACCTCAACTCAGTACCAGTGGTAAAGTGGCAACCACACGTCAACACAATGAAACAGTCATGATTACTGACTTTTATCAATCATGATTACTACATTTACAAGTAGTGTCTTGTTGGTTTATATCTTCCCCTCTATATTCAAGAATAAAAGGTTAAAACATACATCAGAATGCACCATATTTAAGCTAGTTTAAAAAAAATCTCCAGTGGAACATGCCCCCAGACCCCCCTAGCAGCACTTCGCGCCTGTGCCACTCGCGTAGCTCAGCCCTACCACCTCGCCCATCATTTTACCCAGGGGAAACACTGAGTCACAACAGTCATGTTGTGTGACATGTCAGTCACAGCAGTCATGTTGTGTGACATGTCAGTCACATGACTGCTGTGACTGACATGTCAGTCACAGCAATCGTGTTGTGTGACATGTCAGAGACAGCAGTCATGTTGTGTGACATGTCAAAAACAGCAATCATGTTGTGTGACATGTAGGAGCCATGCTGTGAAGCTCCCCCTGTGCTCACAGTCGTGTTGTCACTGTTTCAGGCGGGGTGAAGTTGTGAAGCTCCCCCTGTGCTCACAGTTGTGTCTGTCACTGTTTCAGGCGGGGTGAAGTTGTGAAGCTCCCCCTGTGCTCACAGTCGTGTTGTCACTGTTTCAGGCGGGGTGAAGTTGTGAAGCTCCCCCTGTGCTCACAGTTGTGTCTGTCATTGTTTCAGGCGGGGTGAAGTTGTGAAGCTCCCCCTGTGCTCACAGTTGTGTCTGTCATTGTTTCAGGCGGGGTGAAGTTGTGAAGCTCCCCCTGTGCTCACAGTTGTGTCTGTCACTGTTTCAGGCGGGGTGAAGTTGTGAAGCTCCCCCTGTGCTCACAGTTGTGTCTGTCATTGTTTCAGGCGGGGTGAAGTTGTGAAGCTCCCCCTGTGCTCACAGTTGTGTCTGTCATTGTTTCAGGCGGGGTGAAGTTGTGAAGCTCCCCCTGTGCTCACAGTTGTGTCTGTCATTATTTCAGGCGGGGTGAAGTTGTGAAGCTCCCCCTGTGCTCACAGTTGTGTCTGTCATTGTTTCAGGTGGGGTGAAGTTGTGAAGCTCCCCCTGTGCTCACAGTTGTGTCTGTCATTGTTTCAGGCGGGGTGAAGTTGTGAAGCTCCCCCTGTGCTCACAGTTGTGTCTGTCAATGTTTCAGGTGGGGTGAAGTTGTGAAGCTCCCCCTGTGCTCACAGTTGTGTCTGTCACTGTTTCAGGCGGGGTGAAGTTGTGAAGCTCCCCCTGTGCTCACAGTTGTGTCTGTCACTGTTTCAGGCGGGGTGAAGTTGTGAAGCTCCCCCTGTGCTCACAGTTGTGTCTGTCATTGTTTCAGGCGGGGTGAAGTTGTGAAGCTCCCCCTGTGCTCACAGTTGTGTCTGTCATTGTTTCAGGCGGGGTGAAGTTGTGAAGCTCCCCCTGTGCTCACAGTTGTGTCTGTCATTGTTTCAGGCGGGGTGAAGTTGTGAAGCTCCCCCTGTGCTCACAGTTGTGTCTGTCACTGTTTCAGGCGGGGTGAAGTTGTGAAGCTCCCCCTGTGCTCACAGTTGTGTCTGTCATTGTTTCAGGCGGGGTGAAGTTGTGAAGCTCCCCCTGTGCTCACAGTTGTGTCTGTCATTGTTTCAGGCGGGGTGAAGTTGTGAAGCTCCCCCTGTGCTCACAGTTGTGTCTGTCATTATTTCAGGCGGGGTGAAGTTGTGAAGCTCCCCCTGTGCTCACAGTTGTGTCTGTCATTGTTTCAGGTGGGGTGAAGTTGTGAAGCTCCCCCTGTGCTCACAGTTGTGTCTGTCATTGTTTCAGGCGGGGTGAAGTTGTGAAGCTCCCCCTGTGCTCACAGTTGTGTCTGTCATTGTTTCAGGCGGGGTGAAGTTGTGAAGCTCCCCCTGTGCTCACAGTTGTGTCTGTCATGTTTCAGGTGGGGTGAAGTTGTGAAGCTCCCCCTGTGCTCACAGTTGTGTCTGTCACTGTTTCAGGCGGGGTGAAGTTGTGAAGCTCCCCCTGTGCTCACAGTTGTGTCTGTCACTGTTTCAGGCGGGGTGAAGTTGTGAAGCTCCCCCTGTGCTCACAGTTGTGTCTGTCACTGTTTCAGGCGGGGTGAAGTTGTGAAGCTCCCCCTGTGCTCACAGTTGTGTCTGTCATTGTTTCAGGTGGGGTGAAGTTGTGAAGCTCCCCCTGTGCTCACAGTTGTGTCTGTCACTGTTTCAGGCAGGGTGAAGTTGTGAAGCTCCCCCTGTGCTCACAGTTGTGTCTGTCACTGTTTCAGGCGGGGTGAAGTTGTGAAGCTCCCCCTGTGCTCACAGTTGTGTCAGTCATTGTTTCAGGCGGGGTGAAGTTGTGAAGCTCCCCCTGTGCTCACAGTTGTGTCTGTCATTGTTTCAGGCGGGGTGAAGTTGTGAAGCTCCCCCTGTGCTCACAGTTGTGTCTGTCATTGTTTCAGGCGGGGTGAAGTTGTGAAGCTCCCCCTGTGCTCACAGTTGTGTCTGTCATGTTTCAGGCGGGGTGAAGTTGTGAAGCTCCCCCTGTGCTCACAGTTGTGTCTGTCATTGTTTCAGGCGGGGTGAAGTTGTGAAGCTCCCCCTGTGCTCACAGTTGTGTCTGTGTTGTTTCAGGCGGAAGCTCCCCTGTGCTCACAGTTGTGTCAGTCATTGTTTCAGTGTGGGGTGAAGTTGTGAAGCTCCCCTGTGCTCACATGTTTCAGTTGTGAAGCTCCCCCTGTGCTCACAGTTGTGTCTGTCAATGTTTCAGGTGGGGTGAAGTTGTGAAGCTCCCCCTGTGCTCACAGTTGTGTCTGTCATTGTTTCAGGCGGGGTGAAGTTGTGAAGCTCCCCTGTGCTCACAGTTGTGTCTGTCAATGTTTCAGGCGGGGTGAAATTGTGAAGCCCCCCTGTGCTCACAGTTGTGTCAGTCATTGTTTCAGGTGGGGTGAAGTTGTGAAGCTCCCCCTGTGCTCACAGTTGTGTCTGTCAATGTTTCAGGTGGGGTGAAGTTGTGAAGCTCCCCCTGTGCTCACAGTTGTGTCTGTCACTGTTTCAGGCGGGGTGAAGTTGTGAAGCTCCCCCTGTGCTCACAGTTGTGTCTGTCACTGTTTCAGGCGGGGTGAAGTTGTGAAGCTCTCCCTGTGCTCACAGTCGTGTCTGTCATTGTTTCAGGCGGGGTGAAGTTGTGAAGCTCCCCCTGTGCTCACAGTTGTGTCTGTCACTGTTTCAGGCGGGGTGAAGTTGTGAAGCTCCCCCTGTGCTCACAGTCGTGTCTGTCATTGTTTCAGGCGGGGTGAAGTTGTGAAGCTCCCCCTGTGCTCACAGTCGTGTCTGTCACTGTTTCAGGCGGGGTGAAGTTGTGAAGCTCCCCCTGTGCTCACAGTCGTGTCTGTCACTGTTTCAGGCGGGGTGAAGTTGTGAAGCTCCCCCTGTGCTCACAGTCGTGTCTGTCACTGTTTCAGGCGGGTGAAGTTGTGAAGCTCCCCCTGTGCTCACAGTCGTGTCTGTCACTGTTTCAGGCGGGGTGAAGTTGAGCAAAAAGGAACTGAAGAAGCTAAAGAAGAGGGCAAGTATCTGCATTCACCCATTTCCACATTTCTGAAAACTACCAGGGGTAGTCAAGGAATATCTTGTGTACTTGAGGAAGAATAGTAAAGTCAAAGCAGAACTGAACCCCTGGGCCAGAGGGTCAGAGAGTCAGAGGGTCTCATGCCAAACTTAGGCATTGGTGTTTTGGTGGTTGACAATTTTATAAATTGAAAACAATCTGTAATTGTTTCAATTACACAAAATAATCAGTTAAATTACATACTAATTTCATAACCAGAATTTCTAATTAATTACATAATTGGACCTAGCCCTGTTAACTCAGGAGATGGTCTCACTGTGTGTTTGTAGGAGGCTTACATGAAAGTGATGCTGTGTGTTTGACTGTTTGTAGGAGGCTTACATAAAGGAGATTGTCGTGTGTTTGTAGGAGGCTTACATGAAGGATATGCTGTGTGTTTGTAGGAAGTTTACGTAAAGGAAATGGTCGTGTGTTTGTAGGAGGCTTACATGAAGGAGATGCTGTGTGTTTGTAGGAGGCTTACATGAAGGAGATGCTGTTGTTTGTAGGAGGCTTACATGAAGGAGATGCTGTTGTTTGTAGGAAGTTTACATAAAGGAAATGGTCGTGTGTTTGTAGGAGGCTTACATGAAGGATATGCTGTGTGTTTGTAGGAAGTTTACATAAAGGAAATGGTCGTGTGTTTGTAGGAAGCTTACATGAAGGATATGCTGTGTGTTTGTAGGAAGTTTACATAAAGGAAATGGTCGTGTGTTTGTAGGAGGCTTACATGAAGGAGATGCTGTTGTTTGTAGGAAGTTTACATAAAGGAAATGGTCGTGTGTTTGTAGGAGGCTTACATGAAGGATATGCTGTGTGTTTGTAGGAAGTTTACATAAAGGAAATGGTCGTGTGTTTGTAGGAGGCTTACATGAAGGAGATGCTGTTGTTTGTAGGAAGTTTACATAAAGGAAATGGTCGTGTGTTTGTAGGAGGCTTACATGAAGGATATGCTGTGTGTTTGTAGGAAGTTTACATAAAGGAAATGGTCGTGTGTTTGTAGGAGGCTTACATGAAGGAGATGCTGTTGTTTGTAGGAAGTTTACATAAAGGAAATGGTCGTGTGTTTGTAGGAGGCTTACATGAAGGATATGCTGTGTGTTTGTAGGAAGTTTACATAAAGGAAATGGTCGTGTGTTTGTAGGAGGCTTACATGAAGGAGATGCTGTGTGTTTGTAGGAGGCTTACATGAAGGAGATGCTGTTGTTTGTAGGAGGCTTACATGAAGGAGATGCTGTTGTTTGTAGGAGGCTTACATGAAGGAGATGCTGTTGTTTGTAGGAGGCATACATGAAGGAGATGCTGTGTGTTTGTAGGATGCTTACATGAAGGAGATGCTGTTGTTTGTAGGAGGCTTACATGAAGGAGATGCTGTGTGTTTGTAGGAGGCTTACATGAAGGAGATGCTGTTGTTTGTAGGAGGCTTACATGAAGGAGATGCTGTGTGTTTGTAGGAGGCTTACATGAAGGAGATGCTGTTGTTTGTAGGAGGCTTACATGAAGGAGATGCTGTGTGTTTGTGGGAGGTTTACATGAAGGAGATGCTGTGTGTTTGTAGGAGGCTTACATGAAGGAGATGCTGTTGTTTGTAGGAGGCTTACATGAAGGAGATGCTGTGTGTTTGTAGGATGCTTACATGAAGGAGATGCTGTGTGTTTGTAGGATGCTTACATGAAGGAGATGCTGTGTGTTTGTAGGATGCTTACATGAAGGAGATGCTGTGTGTTTGTAGGAGGCTTACATGAAGGAGATGCTGTGTGTTTGTAGGAGGCTTACATGAAGGAGATGCTGTGTGTTTGTAGGATGCTTACATGAAGGAGATGCTGTGTGTTTGTAGGATGCTTACATGAAGGAGATGCTGTGTGTTTGTAGGATGCTTACATGAAGGAGATGCTGTGTGTTTGTAGGATGCTTACATGAAGGAGATGCTGTTGTTTGTAGGAGGCTTACATGAAGGAGATGCTGTTGTTTGTAGGATGCTTACACGAAGGAGATGCTGTGTGTTTGTAGGATGCTTACATGAAGGAGATGCTGTGTGTTTGTAGGAGGCTTACATGAAGGAGATGCTGTGTGTTTGTAGGAGGCTTACACGAAGGAGATGCTGTGTGTTTGTAGGAGGCTTACATGAAAGAGATGCAGGAGGAGGGTCAGTTCTCTGTGTCTCAGATGGAGAAGACGGGCAAAGCAGCAAATCTAGAGAACCAGACAGATATCAAGGTAGGTACCAGACAAATATCAAGTTATGTACCAGATATATATCAAGGTGGTTATTGGATGGATATCAAGGTGGGTAGCAGACAGATATCAAGTTGGGTACCAGACGGATATTAAGGGTGGATACCTGGAGGATATCAAGGTGGAATATCATAGTTTCATCGAATGTTTGTCTTGCAAAGATCCTCAAATGTTTGTACTGTTGAAAGTATTGCGTATCTTTTTTCTTATTTTAATGTTTGTTTTATTTCAAAGTATCATCACAGATATATATTTGTCTTATTGAGTATCACACAAGTTTGTCTTGTTGCAGGGTGTCACAAATGTTTTGTTATATTGCAAAGTGTCACAAATGTTTTCTTGTATTGCAAGGTGTCACAAATGTTCATTGACTAGTATGACAAATGTTTAGGTGGAGAACTTCTCGATCGCGGCACGAGGGAAGGAGCTCTTTGTCAATGCAACATTACAAATCACAGCGGGTCGCAGATACGGCCTCGTGGGGCCAAACGGGTAGGAACAGCTCTCTTGTCACCCCACTTAGAGGTTGAATGGGTAGGGACTAGAGTACAAGAATCGTGGGACTAAATTAATCTGAGTGAAATATTGTACTTACAAGTGGTCCATCATACATCATGTTTTGAGACAGCCCCTGGGAGGCTGAATGGTGTGTTTTGTGGTGGTCTCTTGTGACTGAATGGTGTGTTTTGAGATGGTCTCTTGTGACTGAATGATGTGTTTTGAGATGGTCTCTGGCTACTGAATGGTGTGTTTTGAGATGGTCCCTGGTGACTGAATGGTGTGTTTTGAGACAATCCCTGATGAATGAATGGTGTGGTTTGATATGGTACCTGGCACCATTGATGACTGAATGGTTTGTTTCAGTCACGGCAAGACGACACTTCTCAACCACATTGCACAGCGAATCCTCCAGATCCCCCCAAACATTGACTGTCTGCTGTGTGAGCAGGGTGGGTGACATGCACGCACACACCGCACGCACACACACCGCACACACACCACCTGCACACCACACGCACACCACACGCACACTCACGAACACCACACGAACACCACACGCACACACCATGCATGCGCACCACACACGCACACACCACGCGCACACGTGTTTGTAGTCCGTTGTATCCAACGATGACGATGCTGTGCTAGTCATACTTGGTGTGTGTCCTCAAATGGCTATGTAGGCCAATTCTGGACACACATAGTCTCTTCAAGTCGGGCAAGGGAAGTCCGTTGTGACTGCTGCTGACGATGCTGCTGCCCGGTGTCGTCAGTCCCTGTCATCTTGCAGGCGTTGGCAGCGTCTTTCCTCAAAGGCCTGGCAGCCAGTCCCGGTGATGGCTCGCCATTGACTTCTGTCAGCTGCTGCGTTCAAGCTGTCAGCTGCTGCGCTCTTGAGTTCTTTTGGATGGATGCCACTGTACTGGAGGTTGGCCTTGATGCAGTCCTTGTATCGCTTACGGGGATGTCCCTGGTGCCTGTGGCCTTCAGAGAGCTCGCCGTAGAGAAGCTATCGGGGGATCTTTGTCTCATCCATATGGATGACATGCTTTTTCTATCGTAGTTGGGCTCATTATCATCACCTCGATGCTAGTGGTCTGCGCTCTCTCAAGTACCTCAAGGTTTATCACCCGGTCTTGCCAGCGGATATGGAGTATAGACCTGAGGTTGTCACCCGGTCTTGCCAGTGGATATGGAGTATAGACCTGAGGTTGTCACCTGGTCTTGCCAGTGGATATGGAGTATAGACCTGAGGTTGTCACCCGGTCTTGCCAGTGGATATGGAGTATAGACCTGAGGTTGTCACCCGGTCTTGCCAGCGGATATGGAGTATAGACCTGAGGTTGTCACCCGGTCTTGCCAGTGGATATGGAGTATAGACCTGAGGTTGTCACCCGGTCTTGCCAGTGGATATGGAGTATAGACCTGAGGTTGTCACCCGGTCTTGCCAGCGGATATGAAGTATAGACCTGAGGTTGTCACCCGGTCTAACCAGTGGATATGGAGTATAGACCTGAGGTTGTCACCCTGTCTTGCCAGTGGATATGGAGTATAGACCTGAGGTTGTCACCTGGTCTTGCCAGTGGATATGGAGTATAGACCTGAGGTTGTCACCCGGTCTAGCCAGTGGATATGGAGTATAGACCTGAGGTTGTCACCTGGTCTTGCCAGTGGATATGGAGTATAGACCTGAGGTTGTCACCTGGTCTTGCCAGCGGATATGGAGTATAGACCTGAGGTTGTCACCCTGTCTAGCCAGTGGATATGGAGAATAGACCTGAGGTTGTCACCTGGTCTTGCCAGTGGATATGGAGTATAGACCTGAGGTTGTCACCCGGTCTAGCCAGTGGATATGGAGTATAGACCTAAGGTTGTCACCTGGTCTTGCCAGTGGATATGGAATATAGACCTGAGGTTGTCACCTGGTCTTGCCAGCGGATATGGAATATAGACCTGAGGTTGTCACCTGGTCTTGCCAGTGGATATGGAGTATAGACCTGAGGTTGTCTCCTGGTCTTGCCAGCGGATATGGAGTATAGACCTGAGGTTTTCACCCGGTCTTGCCAGTGGATATGGAGTATAGACCTGAGGTTGTCACCTGGTCTTGCCAGTGGATATGGAGTATAGACCTGAGGTTGTCACCTGGTCTTGCCAGTGGATATGGAGTATAGACCTGAGGTTGTCACCCGGTCTTGCCAGTGGATATGGAGTATAGACCTGAGGTTGTCACCTGGTCTTGCCAGTGGATATGGAGTATAGACCTGAGGTTGTCACCTGGTCTTGCCAGTGGATATGGAGTATAGACCTGAGGTTGTCACCTGGTCTTGCCAGTGGATATGGAGTATAGACCTGAGGTTGTCACCCGGTCTTGCCAGTGCATATGGAGTTTAGACCTGAGGTTGTCACCTGGTCTTGCCAGTGGATATGGAGTATAGACCTGAGGTTGTCACCCGGTCTTGCCAGTGGATATGGAGTATAGACCTGAGGTTGCGCATGTGGAAAGCTTCCAGCTTCTTGATGTAACGCCTGTAGAGTGTCCTTGTCTCACAACCATAAAGGAGAGATGAGAGGACGACAGCTCTATATACCAGCAATTTAGTTGACAGCCGGATGTGGTGGTGACTCAACACCTTGGTGCGCTAGCGACCAGGTGCCTGGCTGGCCTTGTAGATCATTGCGTCGATCTGTTTATCCAAGGACCCGTCACTTGATATGGTGCTGCGAAGGTACTTGAAGCTTTCCACTGCCTTTAGCTGTGTGCCATCGATGGAGACTGTGTGAGCAGGTGCTGCGGTGTCAGGGGCAGGCTGATGGAGGACCTCCGTCTTACCAAGACTGATAGTTAGGCCAAACAGTTTAGACGCCTCTGCAAACTTGTTGAGTATGAGCTGCAGATGACTCTCCTTGTGTGCCACTAGGGCACAGTCGTCAGCAAAGAGTGCCACGAGGGCACAGTCATCAGCAAAGAGTGCCATGAGGGCACAGTTGTCAGCAAAGAGTGCCACAAGGGCACAGTCGTCAGCAAAGAGTGCCACGAGGGCACAGTCATCAGCAAAGAGTGCCATGAGGGCACAGTCATCAGCAAAGAGTGCCACGAGGGCACAGTCATCAGCAAAGAGTGCCACGAGGGCACAGTCATCAGCAAAGAGTGCCACGAGGGCACAGTCATCAGCAAAGAGTGCCACGAGGGCACAGTCATCAGCAAAGAGTGCCACGAGGGCACAGTCATCAGCAAAGAGTGCCACGAGGGCACAGTCGTCAGCAAAGAGTGCCACGAGGGCACAGTCGTCAGCAAAGAGTGCCACGATGGCACAGTCGTCAGCAAAGAGTGCCATGAGGGCACAGTTGTCAGCAAAGAGTGCCATGAGGGCACAGTCGTCAGCAAAGAGTGCCATGAGGGCACAGTCGCCAGCAAAGAGTGCCTCGAGAATGAGTCGTTGCAGTGTCTTGGTCCTAGCAGCAAGGCGACAGAGGTTAAACAGTGAACTGTCTAGCCGATACTTCAGGTAGACCCCAATGTCCAAATCTCTTACGGCATAGTTCAAGAACAGGTTGATGAGAACTGGAGCAAGTACACAACCTTTCGTCACTCCGTTTGAAATGTCAAATGCCGTCTGAGAGCACATCACCTGTCATGTTGTCATGAAATAGCCGGATTTTGTGGACAAGCTTCCTTGGACAACCAAGTTTTGTCAGGATTGTCCACACCGCTGTCCTGTTGACAGTGTCAAAGGCCTTGGTGAGGTCTATAAATACAGCAAACAGATCCATGTTCTGCTCAGTTCACTTTTCTTGTACTTGTCTGACCGCAAAGAACATGTCCACTGATCTCTGGCCATGTTGAAATCTGCATTGTGCTTCTGGAAGGTTTGTCTCAGAGACACTGGCTATGAGTCAGTTCAGAACGATAATAATCTTCCTAGCAATGAACAGGAGCGATATTCCTCTGTAGTTGCCACAGTCTGCTTTGTTGCCCTTGTTCTTATAGAGGGAACCTATAGTGGCATCACAAAGGTCCTGGGGCATGTCTTCATCTTCCCAGATGCTAGTTACGATGTCATGAAAGGCCTCAAGTGTTACCGGACCCGCTGCCTTGTAAATTTCATCTGGGATCCCGTCCTTTCCTGGAGCCTTTCCTCCACTCATCTGGTTGATGGCTTTTTTCATTTCGTTGAGAGTGGGAGGAAGATGACGGTCTTCTTTGATGGGTTGCTGGGGTATGGAGTCATGGGCTTCTTCACTCACTCACTTGATGGCACTGAAGAACATCTTTGCGTTGTGAGTGTCAGCATAATGTTCCACTTCCTCTGCTTTCTTCTGCCACCAGTTATCCTGCATCAGACGAAGGTCTCTCTGCGTTTTGCTCTGCAGGTGTCTGTAGCGGTCTTTCTTGGAAACTGAGGAAGGGTCATTCTGCCATTCTAGATACGCTTTTCATCCAGCGCCTTGCAGATTGCTGAGTCTGTCACCATCTGCTTGAGCTGGGGCCACGTCTCTGTGGTTTTGTCAGTAAGTTGTCTGTGGGACATCAGCCTGTCATCAAGGTCATCCTGAACTACTCGCGGTAATGCTGGTGTTTCAGCCTGCCTGTGTTGAAGGCATTTCTGGTCGACTTTGGACGCTTGCGCTGAAGTGGGGCAATGTGCAGCTGGAGGACTGTCGTGACCAGTCGGTGATCTGTCCAGCACTCTGCTCCCCGCTTGGCCCTTGTGACCTTCACATCCTGGATGTCGTGCCTTCTTATGATGACATAGTCTATCATGTGCCATTGCTTGGACCTGGGGTGCATCGAGGTTGTTTTGTACTTATCGGCCTGCCTGAACAGACTGTTTGTGATAGCTAAGTCATTCGCCACACACATACTCAAAAGGACGAGACCTTTGCTGTTTAGTCTTCCTACTCCACACATCCCTCCTCTGCATGTCTTGTCTCACTCAGCCGCTATATAAATGTTATAATGCAGCAGCTCTCTTGCAATAAGGGCAGTCCTTCTTTCCGGTCTTGCAGTGTCAGCTTTATCCATAAGTGTGCGAACATTCCATGCTCCGAGATGGAGTCTTCTTGTGTTTAACAAGAAAACACACACCGCACACACCACATAGAAGTGTTGTGCACTTGTTATAGAGGTGTTGTGTACTTGTTATAGAGGTGTTGTGTACATGTTATGGAAGTGTGTTCTTGTTATAGAGGTGATGTGTATTTGTTATAGAGGTGTTGTGTTCTTGTTATAGAGGTGATGTGTACTTGTTATAGAGGTGATGTGTACTTGTTAAAGAGGTGTTGTGTACTTGTTATAGAGGTGATGTGTACTTGTTCTAGAGGTGGTAGCGGATGAGACCAAGGCCATAGATGCAGTGCTCAAGGCTGACACGAAGCGTCTGGCGCTGCTGGAGGAGTGCCATGCCCTTGTCGAGGCTGGGAGCAATAGCGACAGACTAAAAGAGGTCAGTTCAAGAAGTGACGAGTTGACACTGCAGTTGTTAGGTGCTGAATGGTCAATTGAGAGAGGCTGTTCTAAAGGTTTACTTGTTCAGTGTCCAAGACCCACATGCCACTAAGCAGTCTCACTGGTAGGATTTCTGTGTGGGATAACATTGTCTGGAGGGTATATGGGCTGATGTCTGTATCTGTAGGTGTATGACGAGCTGGAGGCTATAGGGACTGATGTCAGTGTTTGTCTGTAGGTGTATGAGGAGCTGGAGGCTATAGGCCTGATGTTTGTGTCTGTAGATGTATAAGGAGCTGGAGACTATAGGGACTGATGTCTGTGTCTGTAGATGTATAAGGAGCTGGAGACTATAGGGACTGATGTCTGTATGTAGGTGTATGAGGAGCTGTAGACTATAGGGACTGATGTCTGTGTTTGTATGTAGGTGTATGAGGAGCTGGAGGCTATAGGGACTGATGTCTGTGTCTGTAGATGTATAAGGAGCTGGAGGCTATAGGGACTGATGTCTGTGTCTGTCTGTAGGTGTATGAGGAGCTGGAGGCTATAGGGACTGATGTCTGTCTGTAGGTGTATGAGGAGCTGGAGACTATAGGGACTGATGTCTGTGTCTGTCTGTAGATGTATAAGGAGCTGGAGGCTATAGGGACTGATGTCTGTGTCTGTCTGTAGATGTATAAGGAGCTGGAGACTATAGGAACTGATGTATGTCTGTCTGTAGGTGCATGAGGAGCTGGAGGCTATAGGGACTGATGTCTGTCTGTCTGTACATGTATGAGGAGCTGGAGGCTATAGGGACTGATGTCTGTCTGTCTGTACGTGTATGAGGAGCTGGAGGCTATAGGGACTGATGTCTGTCTGTCTGTACGTGTATGAGGAGCTGGAGGTTTTAGGGATTGATGTATGTGTCTGTATGTAGGTGTATGAGGAGCTGGAGACTATAGGGACTGATGTCTCTGTCTGTTTGTAGGGGTATGAGCAGCTGGAGGCTATAGGGGCTGATGTCTCTGTCTGTCTGTAGGTGTATGAGGAGCTGGAGACTATAGGGACTGATGTCTCTGTCTGTCTGTAGGGGTATAAGGAGCTAGAGGCTATAGGGACTGATGTCTGTCTGTCTGTACGTGTATGAGGAGCTGGAGACTATAGGGACTGATGTCTCTGTCTGTCTGTAGGGGTATAAGGAGCTAGAGGCTATAGGGACTGATGTCTCTGTCTGTCTGTAGAGGTATGAGGAGCTGGAGGCTATAGGGACTGATGTCTCTGTCTGTCTGTAGGTGTATGAGGAGCTGGAGACTATAGGGACTGATGTCTCTGTCTGTCTGTAGGGGTGTGAGGAGCTGGAGGCTATAGGGAATGATGTCTCTGTCTGTCTGTAGGGGTATGAGGAGCTGGGGGCTATAGGGACTGATGTCTGTGACTGTCTGTAGGTGTATGAGGAGCTGAAGACTATAGGGACTGATGTCTCTGTCTGTCTGTAGATGTATGAGGAGCTGAAGACTATAGGGACTGATGTCTCTGTCTGTCTGTAGGTGTATGAGGAGCTGGAGGCTATTAGGACTGATGTCTGTGTCTGTCTGTAGATGTATGAGGAGCTGGCGGGTATAGGGGCTGATGTATGTGTCTGTCTGTAGGTGAATAAGGAGCTGGAGGATATAGGGACTGATGTATGTGTCTGTCTGTAGGTGAATGAGGAGCTGGAGGATGTAGGGGCTGATGTATGTGTCTGTCTGTAGGTGAATGAGGAGCTGGAGAGTATAGGGACTGATGTCTGTGTCTGTCTGTAGATGTATGAGGAGCTGGCGGGTATAGGGACTGATGTCTGTGTCTGTCTGTAGGTGAATGAGGAGCTGGAGAGTATAGGGACTGATGTCTGTGTCTGTCTGTAGATGTATGAGGAGCTGGCGGGTATAGGGGCTGATGTCTGTGTCTGTCTGTAGGTGTATGAGGAGTTGGAGGGTGTAGGGGCTGATGTATGTCTGTCTGTAGGTGTATGAGGAGCTGGAGGCTATAGGGACTGATGTCTCTGTCTGTCTGTAGGTGTATGAGGAGCTGGAGGCTATATGGACTGATGTCTGTCTGTAGGTGAATGAGGAGCTGGAGTGTATAGGGACTGATGTATATGTGTCTGTAGATGAATGAGGAGCTGGAGGCTATAGTGACTGATGTATGTGTCTGTCTGTAGGTGTATGAGGAGCTGGAGGGTATAGGGACTGATGTATATGTGTCTGTAGGTGAATGAGGAGCTGGAGGCTGTAGGGACTGATGTATGTGTCTGTCTGTAGGTGTATGAGGAGCTGGAGGGTGTAGGGGCTGATGTATATGTGTCTGTAGGTGAATGAGGAGCTGGAGACTATAGGGACTGATGTCTGTGTCTGTCTTTAGGTGTCTGAGGAGCTGGAGGGTGTAGGGGCTGATGTATATGTGTCTGTAGGTGTATGAGGAGCTGGAGGCTATAGGGACTGATGTCTGTGTGTCTGTAGGTGTATGAGGAGCTGGAGGCTATAGGGGCTGATTCAGCTGAGCCCAAGGCCCGCCGTATCCTCGCTGGTCTCGGGTTCTCGCAGGTGATGCAGGAGCGACAGACAAACCACTTCTCTGGAGGATGGAGGATGAGAGTGTCACTTGCAAGGTCAGTGTGTAGCCTGCCTCCCTGTTGCCTGGCAACACAAGGCTTATGGTGTCAATGTTTTTTTTCTTCCAAAAAAGTTTTATCCTACATACTTTTGTTTTTGGCTCCTGAGATATGTTGCCGACTGGATGTATGTAGACTTGGGAGAAACTGACAGGGACATGAGTGTCCCCAGAAGAAACTAACAGGGACATCAGTGCTGGCAGGAGAAACTAAGCGACTGTTTGATATCCGTGGCCTCCATTCGTTGAACCAACATTACTGGTACATGTTCCAGGGCCTGTTCATTGAACCAACACTACTGATACGTGTTCCAGGGCCCTTTTTGTTGAACCAACGCTGCTGATGTTGGATGAGCCTACAAACCACCTTGACTTGAATGCTGTCATCTGGCTGGACAAGTAAGTTGGACTACAAAGTTTATAAAGCACTGTTCCGTTTACTCACCGTGTCAGCGCGGCTACAGTCATCTTGTTCAATTTTTTAACTACACTACTGGACATAGCAATTTGGCATATTTTCACATTAATAATTGTTATGTAAACATCCCGAAATGATTGGGGGTTCACAGATCAATTGCAGAAAATATGTGTACCATTATGGGCAATCAACTTATGTCTAACGCTCATCTGGTACAAACCCCAGTGGGGATTTTTGAAAAAAAAAAATAAAGGCATTGCTTTACTTCTGATTAATCCCTGAAAGTTTGGTTTCAACGATTCAATCCATCTAGTAGGAACATTTTAAAACACAAGGTGCACGGTGGCTTTAGCTGACAGGTGGTCCGTCGGACTAGCTCCTTCAGAAACAACTAGTCTTGATATTGTTTTAACACACACAAGGTGCACGATGGCTTTAGCTGACAGGTAGTCCGTCGGACTGGCTCACTCAGAAACAACTAGTCTTGACATTGTTTTAACACACACAAGGTGCACGATGCCTTTAGCTGACAGGTAGTCCATCGGACTGGCTCACTCAGAAACAACTAGTCTTGACATTGTTTTAACACACACAAGGTGCACGATGCCTTTAGCTGACAGGTAGTCCGTTGGACTGGCTCACTCAGAAACAACTAATCTTGACATTGTTTTAACACACACAAGGTGCACGATGGCTTTAGCTGACAGGTAGTCCGTCGGACTGGCTCACTCAGAAACAACTAGTCTTGACATTGTTTTAACACACACAAGGTGCACGATGGCTTTAGCTGACAGGTAGTCCGTCGGACTGGCTCACTCAGAAACAACTAGTCTTGACATTGTTTTAACACACACAAGGTGCACGATGCCTTTAGCTGACAGGTAGTCCGTCGGACTGGCTCACTCAGAAACAACTAGTCTTGACATTGTTTTAACACACACAAGGTGCACGATGGCTTTAGCTGACAGGTAGTCCGTCGGACTGGCTCACTCAGAAACAACTAGTCTTGACATTGTTTTAACACACACAAGGTGCACGATGGCTTTAGCTGACAGTTAGTCCGTCAGACTGGCTCACTCAAAAACAACTAGTCTTGACATTGTTTTGACACACACAAGGTGCACGATGGCTTTAGCTGACAGGTAGTCCATCGGACTGGCTCACTCAGAAACAACTAGTCTTGACATTGTTTTAACACACACAAGGTGCACGATGGCTTTAGCTGACAGGTAGTCCATCGGACTGGCTCACTCAGAAACAACTAGTCTTGACATTGTTTTAACACACACAAGGTGCACGATGCCTTTAGCTGACAGGTAGTCCATCGGACTGGCTCACTCAGAAACAACTAGTCTTGACATTGCTTTAACACACACAAGGTGCACGATGGCTTTAGCTGACAGGTAGTCCGTCGGACTGGTTCACTCAGAAGCAACTAGTCTTGACATTGTTTTAACACACACTAGGTGCCCGATGGCTTTAGCTGACAGGTTATCCGTCAGACTGGCTCACTCAGAAACAACTAGTCTTGACATTGTTTTGACACACAAGGTGCACGATGGCTTTAGCTGACAGGTAGTCCATCGGACTGGTTCACTCAGAAACAACTAGTCTTGACATTGTTTTAACACACACAAGGTGCACGATTCCTTTAGCTGACAGGTAGTCCGTCGGACTGGCTCACTCAGAAACAACTAGTCTTGACATTGTTTTAACACACACAAGCTGCACGATGCCTTTAGCTGACAGGTAGTCCGTCGGACTGGTTCACTCAGAAACAACTAGTCTTGACATTGTTTTAACACACACAAGGTGCACGATGGCTTTAGCTGACAGGTAGTCCATCGGACTGGCTCACTCAGAAACAACTAGTCTTGACATTGTTTTAACACACACAAGGTGCACGATGGCTTTAGCTGACAGGTAGTCCATCGGACTGGCTCACTCAGAAACAACTAGTCTTGACATTGTTTTAACACACACAAGGAGCACGATGCCTTTAGCTGACAGGTAGTCCATCGGACTGGCTCACTCAGAAACAACTAGTCTTGACATTGCTTTAACACACACAAGGTGCACGGTGGCTTTAGCTGACAGGTAGTCCGTCGGACTGGTTCACTCAGAAGCAACTAGTCTTGACATTGTTTTAACACACACTAGGTGCCCGATGGCTTTAGCTGACAGGTTATCCGTCAGACTGGCTCACTCAGAAACAACTAGTCTTGACATTGTTTTGACACACAAGGTGCACGATGGCTTTAGCTGACAGGTAGTCCATCGGACTGGTTCACTCAGAAACAACTAGTCTTGACATTGTTTTAACACACACAAGGTGCACGATTCCTTTAGCTGACAGGTAGTCCGTCGGACTGGCTCACTCAGAAACAACTAGTCTTGACATTGTTTTAACACACACAAGCTGCACGATGCCTTTAGCTGACAGGTAGTCCGTCGGACTGGTTCACTCAGAAACAACTAGTCTTGACATTGTTTTAACACACACAAGGTGCACGATGGCTTTAGCTGACAGGTAGTCCATCGGACTGGCTCACTCAGAAACAACTAGTCCTGATATTGTTTTACTAGTCCTTAAAATAAATGTGCCAGGTACCATCAATCATACTCTTGTATCATATATGTGACATTTATGGCACATAATAAAAATGGTTTTCATTTCATAAAGAAAACAAGCCGTTTCTCATTTCAATTAAATGTTCAACTAAATGTGTCATTAATAGAAACAAATACATGATTCCGTAGATTCAACTGCAAAGTCATCAGAAAAAATGACTTAATCAGGGGCAGCACACGGCAGATGCCAGCAGAATTTGAAGCCTGATTCGACGATGAAGGGCCGACATTGTTGGCCTAAGTTGCATCATTTGGCTTATACTTTTCATTAGCGGTTCCTTTCCTGAAGCCAACTAAACAGTCAGTAACGTTGCTGGCATTTGGTAACTTGCTAAAAATAATCACCCGTTGCGGGAATAACGCAACTACGACCATGATGGGACAGCATTTAACGATGTCTGTAACCAGCGCATATATGTTTGTTCATGTCACTCATCACTCATGGTCACTAGGTGGCACTACCCATCCTATGCTAACTGGATGTAAACAGCTGCCATACATTCACCGCATTCAGCAAGTTTCCCATTCGACGGTCGCATGGAATATTTAACTGCGTGTTATAAAATGCTACCTTATTGTCTTATTTTGTTTTATTCCATCACAACACCCAACTAGCTTATACACAGGGTAAACTAATTCTGATAATCACAGCTAGTCCGATGGGACTGCTCTACTAAACATGGACTAGTCCGATCACTGAAACTACTCGTCCGGGATAATCGGACCGGCCTTATTTCGCAACCTGCAAACACCACACATGCACGTGCACGTGCATACGCACACACTAGCTCAATTATTGTTCAATTCCAACCGACTTTGAAATTGTCAGTGAGACCAGCAGTGAAGTAAGGACGGCTGTATGTTGTTGTTAGTTGTTACAGAGCTGGAAGAAGACACTGCTGATTGTGTCTCACGAGTGTATGTTGTTGTCAGTTACCTACAGAGCTGGAAGAAGACACTGCTGATTGTGTCTCACGAGTGTATGTAGTTGTCAGTTACCTACAGAGCTGGAAGAAGACATTGCTGATTGTGTCTCACGAGTGTATGTTGTTGTTAGTTACCTACAGAGCTGGATGAAGACACTGCTGATTGTGTCTCACGAGTGTATGTTGTTGTTAGTTACCTACAGAGGTGGAAGAAGACACTGCTGATTGTGTCTCACGAGTGTATGTTGTTGTTAGTTACCTACAGAGCTGGAAGAAGACATTGCTGATTGTGTCTCACGAGTGTATGTTGTTGTTAGTTACCTACAGAGCTGGAAGAAGACACTGCTGATTGTGTCTCACGAGTGTATGTTGTTGTTAGTTACCTACAGAGCTGGAAGAAGACACTGCTGATTGTGTCTCACGAGTGTATGTTGTTGTTAGTTACCTACAGAGCTGGATGAAGACACTGCTGATTGTGTCTCACGAGTGTATGTTGTTGTTAGTTACCTACAGAGGTGGAAGAAGACACTGCTGATTGTGTCTCACGAGTGTATGTTGTTGTTAGTTACCTACAGAGGTGGAAGAAGACACTGCTGATTGTGTCTCACGAGTGTATGTTGTTGTTAGTTACCTACAGAACTGGATGAAGACACTGCTGATTGTGTCTCACGAGTGTATGTTGTTGTTAGTTACCTACAGAGGTGGAAGAAGACACTGCTGATTGTGTCTCACGAGTGTATGTTGTTGTTAGTTACCTACAGAGGTGGAAGAAGACACTGCTGATTGTGTCTCACGAGTGTATGTTGTTGTTAGTTACCTACAGAGCTGGAAGAAGACACTGCTGATTGTGTCTCACGAGTGTATGTTGTTGTTAGTTACCTACAGAGCTGGAAGAAGACACTGCTGATTGTGTCTCACGAGTGTATGTTGTTGTTAGTTACCTACAGAACTGGATGAAGACACTGCTGATTGTGTCTCACGAGTGTATGTTGTTGTTAGTTACCTACAGAGGTGGAAGAAGACACTGCTGATTGTGTCTCACGAGTGTATGTTGTTGTTAGTTACCTACAGAGGTGGAAGAAGACACTGCTGATTGTGTCTCACGAGTGTATTTAGTTACCTACAGGGTACTTGGAAGAAGACGCTGCTGATTTATTGTCTCACGAGTGTATGTAGTTGTCAGTTACCTACAGAGCTGGAAGAAGACATTGCTGATTGTGTCTCACGAGTGTATGTTGTTGTTAGTTACCTACAGAGCTGGATGAAGACACTGCTGATTGTGTCTCACGAGTGTATGTTGTTGTTAGTTACCTACAGAGGTGGAAGAAGACACTGCTGATTGTGTCTCACGAGTGTATGTTGTTAGTTACCTACAGAGGTGGAAGAAGACACTGCTGATTGTGTCTCACGAGTGTATGTTGTTGTTAGTTACCTACAGAGCTGGAAGAAGACACTGCTGATTGTGTCTCACGAGTGTATGTTGTTGTTAGTTACCTACAGAGGTGGAAGAAGACACTGCTGATTGTGTCTCACGAGTGTATGTTGTTGTTAGTTACCTACTGAGCTCGAAGAAGACACTGCTGATTGTGTCTCAGGAGTGTATGTTGTTGTTAGTTACCTACAGAGGTGGAAGAAGACACTGCTGATTGTGTCTCACGAGTGTATGTTGTTGTTAGTTACCTACAGAGTTGGAAGAAGACATTGCTGATTGTGTCTCACGAGTGTATGTTGTTGTTAGTTACCTACAGAGCTGGAAGAAGACATTGCTGATTGTGTCTCACGAGTGTATGTTGTTGTTAGTTACCTACAGAGCTGGAAGAAGACACTGCTGATTGTGTCTCACGAGTGTATGTTGTTGTTAGTTACCTACAGAGCTGGAAGAAGACATTGCTGATTGTGTCTCACGAGTGTATGTTGTTGTTAGTTACCTACAGAGCTGGAAGAAGACACTGCTGATTGTGTCTCACGAGTGTATGTTGTTAGTTACCTACAGAGCTGGAAGAAGACACTGCTGATTGTGTCTCACGAGTGTATGTTGTTGTTAGTTACCTACAGAGCTGGAAGAAGACACTGCTGATTGTGTCTCACGAGTGTATGTTGTTGTTAGTTACCTACAGAACTGGATGAAGACACTGCTGATTGTGTCTCACGAGTGTATGTTGTTGTTAGTTACCTACAGAGGTGGAAGAAGACACTGCTGATTGTGTCTCACGAGTGTATGTTGTTGTTAGTTACCTACAGAGGTGGAAGAAGACACTGCTGATTGTGTCTCACGAGTGTATGTTGTTGTTAGTTACCAACAGAGCTGGAAGAAGACACTGCTGATTGTGTCTCACGAGTGTATGTTGTTGTTAGTTACCTACAGAGCTGGAAGAAGACACTGCTGATTGTGTCTCACGAGTGTATGTTGTTGTTAGTTACCTACAGAGCTGGAAGAAGACACTGCTGATTGTGTCTCACGAGTGTATGTTGTTGTTAGTTACCTACAGAGGTGGAAGAAGACACTGCTGATTGTGTCTCACGAGTGTATGTTGTTGTTAGTTACCTACTGAGCTGGAAGAAGACACTGCTGATTGTGTCTCACGAGTGTATGTTGTTGTTAGTTACCTACAGAGCTGGAAGAAGACACTGCTTTTTGTGTCTCACGAGTGTATGTTGTTGTTAGTTACCTACAGATGTGGAAGAAGACACTGCTGATTGTGTCTCACGAGTGTATGTTGTTGTTAGTTACCTACAGAGCTGGAAGAAGACACTGCTGATTGTGTCTCACGACCAGAGTTTCCTTGACAACATCTGCACTGACATCATCCACCTGGACCAGAAGAAGCTGTTCTACTACCGTGGCAACTACTGTGAGTGCAGCACCTTCTTACATCAGTTGTCTCGTTATGGCACGGCTGGTTTTCTGCCCTGCAGAAAGGTATTTCTGCTGTGCCCAGGACATGGGGTAGAAAGTATTTCTGCTGTGCCCAGGACATGGGGTAGAAAGTATTTCTGCTGTGCCCAGGACATGGGGTAGAAAGTATTTCTACTGGGCAGAAACAGTTTCTGCCCAGTAGAAATGACAATAACCAGAGAATACACCCCATTGGTAGGAAAGTGTGGCTTTATTGTAGTTCTAATATGTTGTCAATATCTGTCTGTACCTATCTACATGCAATCTACTGTACAACTACTGTGATTGGACTCATTGGAGCACCCATATTATGTCAGCTGTGTCTGTTTATGGCAGTCCTACCTGTGTTACAGGTGTCATCCTACTGACAATGGCATGTCGTTAGTGTCATCCTACTGACACTAACCTGTCACCAGTGTAGTGCTACTGATGCTGGCCTGTCACTTGTTCTTGCTACTGACACTGGCCTGTCACCTGTGTCATTCTACTGTCACTGGGCTGTCACCTGTGTCATTCTACTGACACTGGCCTGTCACTTGTGTCTTCTGCTGTATTGTGCTAGTGACACTGGTCTGTCACTAATGTTGTGCTAAAGACAGTGGCCTGTCACTAGTGTCATGCTACTGACATTGGCCTCTCACCTGCATCGTGCTTTTCAAGTCTTAGTGGGAGTCTCCATAATCCTCATTGTACTCCTTTTTATATTATAATTTGTCATTATTATTGGATGTACAGTCTGAATAAATAAATCCACTACTGTTCTGTTCTGCTACTGACGCTGGCATTTCACCTGTGTCATGCTACCGACACTGGTCTTTCACTAGTGTCGTGCTGCTTAGACAGGCTTGTCACTAGTGTCCTGACACTGTCCTGTCACCTGTGTCGTCCTAGTGACACTGGTCTGTTACCTGTGTCATGCCACTGACACTGGTCTGTCACCCGTGTCATGCCACTAACACTGGTCTGTCACCTGTGTTGTCCTAGTGACTCTGGTCTGTCACCTGTGTCATGCCATTGATACTGGTATGTCACCTGTGTCATGCCATTGACACTGGCCTATCACCTGTGTCATGTCATTGACACTGGTCTGTCACCTGTGTCATGCCTCTGACACTGGTCTGTCACCTGTGTCATGTCTCTGACACTGGTCTGTCACCTGTGTCATGCTGTCGTAGGTACATTCAAGAAGATGCTGAAGCAGAAGAGGAAGGAGCAGTTGAACCAGTACGAGAAGCAGGAGAAGAGACTCAAGGAGATGAAGTCGTCCGGCAAGTCCACCAAACAGGCGGTGAGTCGCGGTCGATGTATTTCCCACACCAAATTTAATATTAAACTAATCATTTAAATACTAATTAGCAGAGCCCGTTATTGTGAGCAGTTCAATGTGGTCATTATGACTTACGTATTGCAGTAATATTGCAGTAGTGTTATGACTACTGTATTTATATTCCGATAGGATCGTGGAGGGTTAGTATTGATGAAAGCAGTCCCATGTCATGATTTATGGGTGGCGCCATCTTGTGGCCTTGGAGGCAGTGAAGCAATGGTTGATGATTACTGATATTATGTCAATAACTTAGTAAATTTATAAAATGAAGTTAAAAAGCATGTTTACAAACATTATCGTCAATACTCCAGGACAATATAGATGATAAGAATTGACAGTATTTCCTTGTCACGACAGTTGTCACGACAGTTGTCACGACAGTTGTCACGTTCACTCTGTGTGTGTTTGTGTGACTGCAGGAGAAGAATCAGAAGGAGGCTCTGACCCGTAAACAACAGAAGAACCGCAAGAGTCAGGCGGTGTACGCAGAGGAGGAGAAGAAAACAGAACTACTGCAGCGACCGAAGGAGTACACTGTCAAGTTCACATTCCCCAACCCCCCCACACTGAGTCCCCCTATACTGGGGGCATACAGTACGTCTTCTACCTTATGACACATTCCCCAACCCCCCACACTGAGTCCCCCTATACTGGGGGCATACAGTACGTCTTCTACCTTATGACACATTCCCCAACCCCCCCACACTGAGTCCCCCTATACTGGGGGCATACAGTACGTCTTCTACCTTATGACACATTCCCCAACCCCCCACACTGAGTCCCCCTGTACTGGGGGCATACAGTACGTCTTCTACCTTATGACACATTCCCCAACCCCCCACACTGAGTCCCCCTATACTGGGGGCTTACACTTTGTCTTCTACCTTACGACACATTCCCCAACCCCCCACACTGAGTCCCCCTATACTGGAGGCATACAGTACGTCTTCTACCTTATGACACATTCCCCAACCCCCCACACTGAGTCGCCCTATATTGGGGGCTTACACTGTCTTCTACCTTATGACACATTCCCCAACCCCCTTCACTGAGTCCCCCTATACTGGGGGCGTACATTACGTCTTCTACCTTATGACATTCCCAACCCCCCACCCTGAGTCCCCCTGTACTGGGGGCATACAGTACGTCTTCTACCTTGTGACACATTCCCCAACCCCCCACACTGAGTCCCCCTATACTGGGCTTGTATGTGTGGAGGCATGTATGTGTGGAGGCATGTATGTGTGGAGGCATGTGTGTGTGTGGAGGCATGTGTGTGTGTGGAGGCATGTGTGTGTGGAGGCTTGTGTGTGTGGAGGCATGTGTGTGTGGAGGCATGTCTGTGTGGAGGCATGTATGTGTGGAGGCATGTATGTGTGGAGGCTTGTATGTGTGGAGGCATGTGTGTGTGGAGGCATGTCTGTGTGGAGGCATGTGTGTGTGGAGGCATGTGTGTGTGGAGGCTTGTATGTGTGGAGGCATGTGTGTGTGGAGGCATGTGTGTGTGGAGGCATGTATGTGTGGAGGCATGTGTGGAGGCATGTGTGGAGGCATGTATGTGTGGAGGCATGTATGTGTGGAGGCATGTGTGTGTGGAGGCAGGCTTGTATGTGTGGAGGCATGTATGTGTGGAGGCATGTATGTGTGGAGGCATGTGTGTGTGGAGGCATGGAGGTGTGTGTGGAGGCATGTGTGTGTGGAGGCATATGTGTGTGGAGGCTTGTATGTGTGGAGGCATGTATGTGTGGAGGCATGTGTGTGTGGAGGCATGTGTGTGTGGAGGGTTGTATGTGTGGAGGCATGTGTGTGTGGAGGCATGTGTGGAGGCATGTGTGTGTGGAGGCATGTATGTGTGGAGGCATATGTATGTGGAGGCTTGTATGTGTGGAGGCATGTATGTGTGGAGGCATGTGTGTGTGGAGGCATGTGTGTGTGGAGGCTTGTATGTGTGGAGGCATGTGTGTGTGGAGGCATGTGTGTGTGGAGGCATGTGTGTGTGGAGGCATGTGTGTGTGGAGGCATATATGTGTGGAGGCTTGTGTGTGTGGAGGCATATATGTGTGGAGGCTTGTATGTGTGGAGGCATGTCTGTGTGGAGGCATGTGTGTGTGGAGGCTTGTGTGTGTGGAGGCTTGTATGTGTGGAGGCATGTGTGTGTGGAGGCTTGTGTGTGTGGAGGCATGTATGTGTGGAGGCATGTGTGTGTGGAGGCATGTCTGTGTGGAGGCATGTGTGTGTGGAAGCTTGTATGTGTGGAGGCTTGTGTGTGTGGAGGCTTGTATGTGTGGAGGCATGTGTGTGTGGAGGCATGTGTGTGTGGAGGCTTGTGTGTGTGGAGGCTTGTATGTGTGGAGGCATGTGTGTGTGGAGGCATGTATGTGTGGAGGCATGTGTGTGTGGAGGCTTGTATGTGTGGAGGCATGTATGTGTGGAGGCATGTATGTGTGGAGGCATGTGTGTGTGGAGGCATGTGTGTGTGGAGGCATGTATGTGTGGAGGCATGTGTGTGTGGAGGCTTGTATGTGTGGAGGCATGTATGTGTGGAGGCATGTATGTGTGGATGCATGTGTGTGTGGAGGCATGTATGTGTGGAGGCATGTGTGTGTGGAGGCATGTATGTGTGGAGGCATGTGTGTGTGGAGGCATGTGTGTGTGGAGGCATGTGTGTGTGGAGGCATATATGTGTGGAGGCTTGTGTGTGTGGAGGCATATATGTGTGGAGGCTTGTATGTGTGGAGGCATGTCTGTGTGGAGGCATGTGTGTGTGGAGGATTGTGTGTGTGGAGGCATGTCTGTGTGGAGGCATGTGTGTGTGGAGGATTGTGTGTGTGGAGGCTTGTATGTGTGGAGGCATGTGTGTGTGGAGGCATGTGTGTGTGGAGGCATGTATGTGTGGAGGCATGTCTGTGTGGAGGCATGTGTGTGTGGAGGCTTGTATGTGTGGAGGCATGTGTGTGTGGAGGCATGTGTGTGTGGAGGCATGTATGTGTGGAGGCATGTGTGTGTGGAGGCATGTATGTGTGGAGGCATGTGTGTGTGGAGGCATGTATGTGTGGAGGCATGTGTGTGTGGAGGCATGTGTGTGTGGAGGCATGTGTGTGTGGAGGCATATATGTGTGGAGGCTTGTGTGTGTGGAGGCTTGTATGTGTGGATGCATGTCTGTGTGGAGGCATGTGTGTGTGGAGGATTGTGTGTGTGGAGGCTTGTATGTGTGGAGGCATGTCTGTGTGGAGGCATGTGTGTGTGGAGGATTGTGTGTGTGGAGGCTTGTATGTGTGGAGGCATGTGTGTGTGGAGGCATGTGTGTGTGGAGGCATGTATGTGTGGAGGCATGTCTGTGTGGAGGCATGTGTGTGTGGAGGCTTGTATGTGTGGAGGCTTGTGTGTGTGGAGGCTTGTATGAGTTGAGGCATGTGTGTGTGGAGGCATGTGTGTGTGGAGGCATGTATGTGTGGAGGCTTGTGTGTGTGGAGGCTTGTATGTGTGGAGGCATGTATGTGTGGAGGCTAGTATGTGTGGAGGCATGTGTGTGTGGAGGCTTGTATGTGTGGAGGCATGTGTGTGTGGAGGCATGTGTGTGTGGAGGCATGTGTGTGTGGAGGCATGTATGTGTGGAGGCATGTATGTGTGGAGGCATGTGTGTGTGGAGGCTTGTGTGTGTGGAGGCTTGTATGTGTGGAGGCATGTATGTGTGGAGGCATGTATGTGTGGAGGCATGTGTGTGTGGAGGCATGTGTGTGTGGAGGCATGTGTGTGTGGAGGCATGTGTGTGTGGAGGCATGTATGTGTGGAGGCATGTGTGTGTGGAGGCCATACAAACACATTTATTAGGAACTAAATCTTACACTGGTGAATTAAGGGTTATAAATGTATGGTAGACTAATTTGCTATGTATGTTGGTATACATATAAGTGTACATCTTGTTACAGATGTGACATTTGTCTTGTAGGTGTGACATTTATTTTGTGGTAGATGTGACATTTGTCTTGTTGTAGATGTGACATTTGTTTTGTTGTAGATGTGACATTTATCTTGTTGTAAACGTGACATTTGTCTTGTTGCAGACGTGTCATTTGGGTATCCCGGTCAGCAGCAGTTGTTTAAGAACTTGGAGTTTGGCATTGACATGTCTTCACGAAGTAAGTGAACTTTAGTGAATGAACAAAAGGTGTCTTTCATAAACAAGGTTAATTCAGTTAAAACGAGTGTTCTGTAGTACAAATTGTGAAGTTGTATGTCAGTGATGCGTTGTTGTCGGTTATGCGTTGTTGTCAGTGGTGTGTTGTTGTCAGTGATGCATTGTTGTTGCAGTTGCCATCGTGGGCCCAAATGGTGTTGGCAAGAGTACGCTGCTGAAGCTGCTGATGGCCGACATAGAGCCAGTGAGTGCTTCACCACATCCGTAACTCCTCTCACTTGTATTGCTCAGTGAGTGCTTCACCACATTCGTAACTCCTCTCACTTGTATTGCTCAGTGAGTGCTTCACCACATCCGTAACTCCTCTCACTTATATTGCTCAGTGAGTGCTTCACCACATCCGTAACTCCTCTCACTTGTATTGCTCATTAAGTGCTTCACCACATCCGTAACTCCTCTCACTTGTATTGCTCATTGAGTGCTTCACCACATCCGTAACTCCTCTCACTTGTATTGCTCAGTGAGTGCTTCACCACATCCGTAACTCCTCTCACTTGTATTGCTCATTGAGTGCTTCACCACATCCGTAACTTCTCTCACTTGTATTGCTCAGTGAGTGCTTCACCACATCCGTAACTCCTCTCACTTGTATTGCTCAGTGAGTGCTTCACCACATCCGTAACTCCTCTCACTTGTAATGCTCAGTGAGTGCTTCACCACATCCGTAACTCCTCTCACTTGTATTGCTCATTAAGTGCTTCACCACATCCATAACTCCTCTCACTTGTATTGCTCTGTGAGTGCTTCACCACACCCGTAACTTCTCTCACTTGTATTGCTCAGTGAGTGCTTCACCACATCCGTAACTCCTCTCACTTGTATTGCTCAATGAGTGCTTCACCACATCCGTAACTCCTCTCACTTGTATTGCTTAGTAAGTGCTTCACCACATCCGTAACTCCTCTCACTTGTATTGCTCATTAAGTGCTTCACCACATCCGTAACTCCTCTCACTTGTATTTCTCAGTGAGTGCTTCACCACATATGTAACTCCTCTCACTTGTATTGCTCATTAAGTGCTTCACCACATCCGTAACTCCTCTCACTTGTATTGCTCTGTGAGTGCTTCACCACACCCGTAACTTCTCTCACTTATATTGCTCAGTGAGTGCTTCACCACATCCGTAACTCCTCTCACTTGTATTGCTCAGTGAGTGCTTCACCACATCCGTAACTCCTCTCACTTGTATTGCTTAGTAAGTGCTTCACCACATCCGTAACTCCTCTCACTTGTATTGCTCATTAAGTGCTTCACCACATCCGTAACTCCTCTCACTTGTATTGCTCAGTGAGTGCTTCACCACATCCGTAACTCCTCTCACTTGTATTGCTCAGTGAGTGCTTCACCACATCCGTAACTCCTCTCACTTGTATTGCTCAGTGAGTATTTCACCACATCCGTAACTCCTCTCACTTGTATTGCTTAGTAAGTGCTTCACCACATCCGTAACTCCTCTCACTTGTATTGCTCATTAAGTGCTTCACCACATCCATAACTCCTCTCACTTGTATTGCTCAGTGAGTGTTTCACCACATCCGTAACTCCTCTCACTTGTATTGCTTAGTAAGTGCTTCACCACATCCGTAACTCCTCTCACTTGTATTGCTCATTGAGTGCTTCACCACATCAGTTACTCCTCTCACTTGTATTGCTCATTGAGTGCTTCACCACATCAGTTACTCCTCTCACTTGTATTGCTCAGTGAGTGCTTCACCACATCCGTAACTCCTCTCACTTGTATTGCTCATTGAGTGCTTCACGACATCCGTAACTCCTCTCACTTGTATTGCTCATTAAGTGCTTCACCACATCCATAACTCCTCTCACTTGTATGGCTCAGTGAGTGCTTCACCACATCCGTAACTCCTCTCACTTGTATTGCTCAGTGAGTGCTTCACCACATCCGTAACTCCTCTCACTTGTATTGCTCATTGAGTGCTTCACAACATCCGTAACTCCTCTCACTTGTATTGCTCAGTGAGTGCTTCACCACATACGAAACTCCTCTCACTTGTATTGCTCAGTGAGTGCTTCACCACATCAGTAACTCCTCTCACTTGTATCGCTCAGTGAGTGCTTCACCACATCCGTAACTCCTCTCACTTGTATCGCTCAGTGAGTGCTTCACCACATCTGTAACTCCTCTCACTTGTATTGCTCAGTGAGTGCTTCACCACATTCGTAACTCCTCTCACTTGTATTGCTCAGTGAGTGCTTCACCACATCCGTAACTCCTCTCACTTGTATTGCTCAGTGAGTGCTTCACCACATCCGTAACTCCTCTCACTTGTATTGCTCAGTGAGTGCTTCACCACATCCGTAACTCCTCTCACTTGTATTGCTCATTGAGTGCTTCACCACATCCGTAACTCCTCTCACTTGTATTGCTCAGTGAGTGCTTCACCACATCCGTAACTCCTCTCACTTGTATTGCTCATTGAGTGCTTCACCACATCCGTAACTTCTCTCACTTGTATTGCTCAGTGAGTGCTTCACCACATCCGTAACTCCTCTCACTTGTATTGCTCAGTGAGTGCTTCACCACATCCGTAACTCCTCTCACTTGTAATGCTCAGTGAGTGCTTCACCACATCCGTAACTCCTCTCACTTGTATTGCTCATTAAGTGCTTCACCACATCCATAACTCCTCTCACTTGTATTGCTCTGTGAGTGCTTCACCACACCCGTAACTTCTCTCACTTGTATTGCTCAGTGAGTGCTTCACCACATCCGTAACTCCTCTCACTTGTATTGCTCAGTGAGTGCTTCACCACATCCGTAACTCCTCTCACTTGTATTGCTTAGTAAGTGCTTCACCACATCCGTAACTCCTCTCACTTGTATTGCTCATTAAGTGCTTCACCACATCCGTAACTCCTCTCACTTGTATTTCTCAGTGAGTGCTTCACCACATCCGTAACTCCTCTCACTTGTATTGCTCATTAAGTGCTTCACCACATCCGTAACTCCTCTCACTTGTATTGCTCTGTGAGTGCTTCACCACACCCGTAACTTCTCTCACTTGTATTGCTCAGTGAGTGCTTCACCACATCCGTAACTCCTCTCACTTGTATTGCTCAGTGAGTGCTTCACCACATCCGTAACTCCTCTCACTTGTATTGCTCAGTGAGTGCTTCACCACATCCGTAACTCCTCTCACTTGTATTGCTCATTAAGTGCTTCACCACATCCAGTAACTCCTCTCACTTGTATTGCTCATTGAGTGCTTCACCACATCCGTAACTCCTCTCACTTGTATTGCTCAGTGAGTGCTTCACCACATCCGTAACTCCTCTCACTTATATTGCTCAGTGAGTGCTTCACCACATCCGTAACTCCTCTCACTTGTATTGCTCAGTGAGTGTTTCACCACATCCGTAACTCCTCTCACTTGTATTGCTTAGTAAGTGCTTCACCACATCCGTAACTCCTCACTGTATTGTTCTTATTAAGTGCTTCTTCACCACATCCTAACCTCTCACTTCTATTGCTCAGTGAGTGCTTCACTCACTTGTATTGCTCAGTGAGTGCTTCACCACATCCGTAACTCCTCTCACTTGTATTGCTCATTAAGTGCTTCACCACATCCGTAACTCCTCTCACTTGTATTGCTCAGTGAGTGCTTCACCACATCCGTAACTCCTCTCACTTGTATTGCTCATTAAGTGCTTCACCACATCCGTAACTCCTCTCACTTGTATTGCTCTGTGAGTGCTTCACCACACCCGTAACTTCTCTATTGCTCAGTGAGTGCTTCACCACATCCGTAACTCCTCTCACTTGTATTGCTCAGTGAGTGCTTCACCACATCCGTAACTCCTCTCACTTGTATTGCTTAGTAAGTGCTTCACCACATCCGTAACTCCTCTCACTTGTATTGCTCATTAAGTGCTTCACCACATCCATAACTCCTCTCACTTGTATTGCTCAGTGAGTGCTTCACCACATCCGTAACTCCTCTCACTTGTATTGCTCAGTGAGTGCTTCACCACATCCGTAACTCCTCTCACTTGTATTGCTCAGTGAGTGTTTCACCACATCCGTAACTCCTCTCACTTGTATTGCTTAGTAAGTGCTTCACCACATCCGTAACTCCTCTCACTTGTATTGCTCATTAAGTGCTTCACCACATCCATAGCTCCTCTCACTTGTATTGCTCAGTGAGTGCTTCACCACATCCGTAACTCCTCTCACTTGTATTGCTCAGTGAGTGCTTCACCACATCCGTAACTCCTCTCACTTGTATTGCTTAGTAAGTCCTTCACCACATCCGTAACTCCTCTCACTTGTATTGCTCATTGAGTGCTTCACCACATCAGTTACTCCTCTCACTTGTATTGCTCAGTGAGTGCTTCACCACATCCGTAACTCCTCTCACTTGTATTGCTCATTGAGTGCTTCACGACATCCGTAACTCCTCTCACTTGTATTGCTCATTAAGTGGTTCACCACATCCGTAACTCCTCTCACTTGTATGGCTCAGTGAGTGCTTCACCACATCCGTAACTCCTCTCACTTGTATTGCTCAGTGAGTGCTTCACCACATCCGTAACTCCTTGCACTTGTATTGCTCATTGAGTGCTTCACAACATCCGTAACTCCTCTCACTTGTATTGCTCAGTGAGTGCTTCACCACATACGAAACTCCTCTCACTTGTATTGCTCAGTGAGTGCTTCACCACATCAGTAACTCCTCTCACTTGTATCGCTCAGTGAGTGCTTCACCACATCCGTAACTCCTCTCACTTGTATCGCTCAGTGAGTACTTCACCACCTCTGTAATTTCTCTCACTTGTATTGCTCAGTGAGTGCTTCACCACATTCGTAACTCCTCTCACTTGTATTGCTCAGTGAGTGCTTCACCACATCCGTAACTCCTCTCACTTGTATTGCTCAGTGAGTGCTTCACCACATTCGTAACTCCTCTCACTTGTATTGCTCAGTGAGTGCTTCACCACATCCGTAACTCCTCTCACTTGTATTGCTTAGTGAGTGCTTCACCACATCCGTAACTCCTCTCACTTGTATTGCTCAATGAGTGTTTCACCACATCCGTAACTCCTCTCACTTGTATTGCTCAGTGAGTGCTTCACCACATCCGTAACTCCTCTCACTTGTATTGCTGAGTGAGTGCTTCACCACATTCGTAACTCCTCTCACTTGTATTGCTCAGTGAGTGCTTCACCACATCCGTAACTCCTCTCACTTGTATTGCTCAGTGAGTGTTTCACCACATCCGTAACTCCTCTCATTTGTATTGCTCAGTGAGTGTTTCACCACATCCGTAACTCCTCTCACTTGTATTGCTCAGTGAGTGCTTCACCACATCCGTAACTCCTCTCACTTGTATTGCTGGGTGAGTGCTTCACCACATTCGTAACTCCTCTCACTTGTATTGCTCAGTGAGTGCTTCACCACATCCGTAACTCCTCTCACTTGTATTGCTCAGTGAGTGTTTCACCACATCCGTAACTCCTCTCATTTGTATTGCTCAGTGAGTGCTTCACCACATCCGTAACTCCTCTCACTTGTATTGCTCAGTGAGTGCTTCACCACATCCGTAACTCCTCTCACTTGTATTGCTGAGTGAGTGCTTCACCACATCCGTAACTCCTCTCACTTGTATTGCTCATTGAGTGCTTCACCACATCAGTTACTCCACTCACTTGTATTGCTCAGTGAGTGCTTCACCACATCCGTAACTCCTCTCACTTGTATTGCTCATTCATCTTCCCATTAACTTGAACACTGCATTCTGTGTCCACTGAGGAAAGAGATGTCATTGTTGATTGTAGACAGGTATAAGTCTCTTGGTGTGGTAGTGTGAACGACTTAATGTTAATACACTTGTCTGGTCATCATAAAGAAGCTCTGTGTACAGTGGTGGCTTCTGTCAGGTGGCCTTAATAAGCTCTAGACCAACTCAGCCGCCATAAAGAGCTTCTTACATGTTGGCTGTTGCTGCTACCGCTGCATCCTGTTTATACTGGGTTCTCAAGGGGGATCTCAACAAATTGATGCAAGAACTGCTGGTGTGTCCGTACTTAACCAGCTACCATTGTCAAATGTATTGAATAAATCCATGTTTCTGCCCTCACTTGGTTTAAATCTTTTTTAGAAGGACAGTTCAAATTGAACCCAACTGAGCACATAACAGCTTAACCAGGATTGTTTGATGTAAATCAATCATTCAGATTTAACTTACTTATATTTTTATTTTTTATTTAAATTACGATAAAACCAAGAACTATTATGTTGTGACCTTCACAAAGCAATTCATGTTTTGTAGAACATAATCATTAAAAACACTAGTAAGCCACTACACAAATCAGTTTGAACAGAATATGCCTCTGCCCTCAGCTCTATATATGAAGAACAGAAAGATATTTAAAAGAACATTCCTACATAATGCCATTTCCCTATACAAAAGTCAATGAGCCGATAATCTTGCCTTTTTAGTCCTTTGGGCCGAAGGTCTAACGGACTAAGGCCATCGCTCTGCGTTCGCCGTTAGCAGCCATATCTCAGAAACCGTTCAGCAACTTTTTCTCTAATTTGCATAGACGTATCTTAGGGTACTGCCACGATACACAAGAAATCTGTATTTGATTGAATCATTCTAAGGGCACCTCAGGGCCCCCCAAAATGCTAAATGTTCCTAGTACATCCCTACTGCTGTAAGCCTCCTGCACTGATCTCTATTTATAACTAGATATTGCCCTATCTTTGATCACTTGGGTGGCTAGCCTGGCACTGAATTTAGGTCAGTGTATGGTCAGTGAGCACTGGCTGGAGTGGTCACTCGTGACCACAGTTTTTTGTTTTATTGTTGGTCAGTCTTGGTGTGGCCAGGGCTGGGCTGTTGTTTATTGCCCTGTGTGGGAGAGTGAGTGCTTAGTGGGCTTCAGGCATTGTATGCACTGGGGTGAGACATTCTTTGTACCATTACAGGTATAATGATATAATTAGATAAGCACCAAATGTCTACTAGTATCAAGGCACTATACGTTAATACCATGCATACTATAAGTCAACTTTGAATGCCATACACTCAATATTTCCATGCTATCCATGTGCATATGCAAAACCTTCACAGTCATGTTGTATTATCATTTTTTTTACACAAAGACATAATCTGGCATAACTACATAAGTTTTTATAGCAGCACATTTGTATTTCCAGTGTATCATTGCAACATGACATATGTAATATAAAACTTCAACAGCTGATTCTTCATGTTCATTTTTTTACCCCTACCATATTCAATGCTACCATAACTTTGTCAATTTTTGTAGCAGTCATAATTTTTGAAACTGTAAAGCACCCTACCCAGCCTTAATGTAAGAAAACAATGTTACAATTTGTCCAGTTTATCACTCATTTTGTCAGCTGGGGTCACACAAAGGACTTCAGGGCCTCTTGGCCCGTTTTTATCTTGCCTTTTTCGAATCTTGCCTTTTCCAATCACTTGTTCATTCCTCATTCACACCCTTCATATTCTATCCATCCACCCAGCACTTGTTCATTCCTCACTCACACCCTTCACATTCCATCCATCCACCCAGCACTTGTTCATTTCTCACTCACACCCCTCATGTTCCATCCATCCACCCAGCACTTGTTCATTCCTCATTCACACCCTTCATATTCTATCCATCCACCCAGCACTTGTTCATTCCTCACTCACACCCTTCATATTCCATCCATCCACCCAGCACTTGTTCATTCATCACTCACACCCTTCATATTCCATCCATCCACCCAGCACTTGTTCATTCCTCACTCACACCCCTCATGTTCCATCCATCCACCCTGCACTTGTTCATTCATCACTCACACCCTTCATGTTCCAGCCATCCACCTGGCACTTGTTCATTCATCACTCACACCCCTCATGTTCCAGCCATCCAACCAGCACTTGTTCATTCATCACTCACACCCCTCATGTTCCATCCATCCACCCGGCACTTGTTCATTCATCACTCACACCCATCATGTTCCAGCCATCCACCCAGCTCTTGTTCATTCATCACTCACACCCCTCATGTTCCATCCATCCAGCACTTGTTCATTCATCACTCACACCCTTCATGTTCCAGCCATCCACCCGGCACTTGTTCATTCATCACACACACCCTTCATGTTCCATCCATCCACCCAGCACTTGTTCATTCATCACTCACACCCCTCATGTTCCAGCCATCCACCTGGCACTTGTTCATTCATCACTCACACCCCTCATGTTCCAGCCATCCACCCAGCTCTTGTTCATTCATCACTCACACCCCTCATGTTCCATCCATCCACCCGGCACTTGTTCATTCATCACTCAAATCCCTCATGTTCCAGCCATCCACCCAGCGCTTGTTCATTCATCACTCACATCCATCATGTTCCAGCCATCCACCCGGCACTTGTTCATTCATCACTCACACCCTTCATGTTCCAGCCATCCACCCGACACTTGTTCATTCATCACACACACCCTTCATGTTCCATCCATCCACCCAGCACTTGTTCATTCATCACTCACACCCCTCATGTTCCAGCCATCCACCCGGCACTTGTTCATTCATCACTCACACCCCTCATGTTCCATCCATCCATCCAGCAGTTGTTCATTCATCACTCACACCCCTCATGTTCCAGCCATCCACCCGGCACTTGTTCATTCATCACTCACACCCCTCATGTTCCATCCATCCATCCAGCACTTGTTCATTCATCACTCACACCCATCATGTTCCAGCCATCCACCCAGCACTTGTTCATTCATCACTCACATCCGTCATGTTCCAGCCATCCACCCGGCACTTGTTCATTCATCACTCACATCCGTCATGTTCCAGCCATCCACCCAGCACTTGTTCCTTCATCACTCACACCCCTCATGTTCCATCCATCCACCCAGCACTTGTTAATTCATCACTCACACCCCTCATGTTCTAGCCATCCACCCAGCTCTTGTTCAATCATCACTCACACTCCTCATGTTCCATCCATCCACCCGGCACTTGTTGATTCATCACTCACATCCCTCATATTCCAGCCATCCACCCAGCACTTGTTCATTCATCACTCACATCCATCATGTTCCAGCCATCCACCCGGCACTTGTTCATTCATCACTCACATCCGTCATGTTCCAGCCATCCACCCGGCACTTGTTCATTCATCACTCACACCCATCATGTTCCAGCCATTCACCCAGCACTTTTTCCTTCATCACTCACACCCCTCATGTTCCATCCATCCAACACTTGTTAATTCATCACTCACATCCCTCATATTCCAGCCATCCACCCAGCACTTGTTCATTCCTCACTCACACCCCTCATGTTCCATCCATCCACCCTGCACTTGTTCATTCATCACTCACACCTTTCATGTTCCAGCCATCCACCCGGCACTTGTTCATTCATCACTCACACCCCTCATGTTCCAGCCATCCAACCAGCACTTGTTCATTCATCACTCACACCCATCATGTTCCAGCCATCCACCCAGCACTTGTTCATTCATCACTCACACCCCTCATGTTCCAGCCATACACCCGTCACTTGTTCATTCATCACACACACCCTTCATATTCCATCCATCCACCCAACACTTGTTAATTCATCACTCACATCCCTCATATTCCAGCCATCCACCCAGCACTTGTTCATTCCTCATTCACACCCCTCATGTTCCATCCATCCACCCTGCACTTGTTCATTCATCACTCACACCTTTCATGTTCCAGCCATCCACCCGGCACTTGTTCATTCATCACTCACACCCCTCATGTTCCAGCCATCCAACCAGCACTTGTTCATTCATCACTCACACCCATCATGTTCCAGCCATCCACCCAGCACTTGTTCATTCATCACTCACACCCCTCATGTTCCAGCCATACACCCGTCACTTGTTCATTCATCACACACACCCTTCATATTCCATCCATCCACCCAGCACTTGTTCATTCACCACTCACACCCCTCATGTACCAGCCATCCACCCGGCATTTGTTCATTCATCACTCACACCCCTGATGTTCCATCCATCCATCCAGCACTTGTTCATTCATCACTCACACCCATCATGTTCCAGCCATCCACCCAGCACTTGTTCAATCATCACTCACACCCCTCATGTTCCAGCCATCCACCCAGCTCTTGTTCATTCATCACTCACACCCCTCATGTTCCAGCCACCCACCCAGCACTTGTTCATTCATCACTCACACCCATCATGTTCCAGCCATCCACCCAGCACTTCTTCATTCATCACTCACACCCCTCATGTTCCAGCCATCCACCCAGCTCTTGTTCATTCATCACTCACACTCCTCATGTTCCATCCATCCACCCGGCCCTTGTTCATTCATCACTCACATCACTCATGTTCCAGCCATCCACCCAGCACTTGTTCATTCATCACTCACATCCATCATGTTCCAGCCATCCACCCGGCACTTGTTCATTCATCACTCACATCCGTCATGTTCCAGCCATCCACCCGGCACTTGTTCATTCATCACTCACACCCATCATGTTCCAGCCATCCACCCAGCACTTGTTCATTCATCACTCACACCCATCATGTTCCAGCCATCCACCCAGCACTTGTTCCTTCATCACTCACACCCCTCATGTTCCATCCATCCACCCAGCACTTGTTAATTCATCACTCACACCTCTCATGTTCCATCCATCCACCCGGCACTTGTTCATTCATCACTCACATCCCTCATATTCCAGCCATCCACCCAGCACTTGTTCATTCATCACTCACATCGATCATGTTCCAGCCATCCCCCCGGCACTTGTTCATTCATCACTCACATCCGTCATGTTCCAGCCATCCACCCGGCACTTGTTCATTCATCACTCACACCCATCTTGTTCCAGCCATTCACCCGGCACTTGTTCATTCATCACTCACACCCATCTTGTTCCAGCCATTCACCCGGCACTTGTTCATTCATCACTCACACCCTTCATGTTCCAGCAATCCACACGGCACTTGTTCATTCATCACTCACACCCTCATGTTCCATCCATCCACCCAGCACTTGTTCATTCATCACTCACACCCCTCATGTTCCAGCCATCCACCCAGCACTTGTTCATTCATCACACACATCCATCATGTTCCAGCCATCCACCCGGCACTTGTTCATTCATCACTCACATCCGTCATGTTCCAGCCATCCACCCGGCACTTGTTCATTCATCACTCACACCCATCATGTTCCAGTCATTCACCCAGCACTTTTTCCTTCATCACTCACACCCCTCATGTTCCATCCATCCACCCAGCACTTGTTAATTCACCACTCACATCCCTCATGTTCCAGCCATCCACCCAGCACTTGTTCATTCATCACTCACATCCATCATGTTCCAGCCATCCACCCGGCACTTGTTCATTCATCACTCACATCCGTCATGTTCCAGCCATCCACCCGGCACTTGTTCATTCATCACTCCCACCCATCATGTTCCAGCCATCCACCCGGCACTTGTTCATTCATCACTCACATCCATCATGTTCCAGCCGTCCACCCGGCACTTGTTCATTCATCACTCACATCCGTCATGTTCCAGCCATCCACCCGGCACTTGTTCATTCATCACTCACACCCATCATGTTCCAGCCATCCACCCAGCACTTGTTCATTCATCACTCACACCCATCATGTTCCAGCCATCCATCCAGCACTTGTTCCTTCATCACTCACACCCCTCATGTTCCAGCCATCCACCCAGCACTTGTTAATTCATCACTCACACACCTCATATTCCATCCATCCACCTGGCACTTGTTCATTCCTCACTCACACCCCTCATGTTCCAGCCATCCACCCAGCACTTGTTCATTCATCACACACACCCCTCATATTCCATCCATCCACCCGGCACTTGTTCATTCATCACTCACATCCATCATGTTCCAGCCATCCACCCGGCACTTGTTCATTCATCACTCACACCCTCATGTTCCATCCATCCACCCAGCACTTGTTCATTCATCACTCACACCCTTCATGTTCCAGCCATCCACCCGGCACTTGTTCATTCATCACACACACCCTTCATGTTCTATCCATCCACCCAGCACTTGTTCATTCATCACTGACACCCCTCATGTTCCAGCCATCCACCCGGCACTTGTTCATTCATCACTCACACCCCTCATGTTCCATCCATCCAGCACTTGTTCATTCATCACTCACACCCATCATGTTCCAGCCATCCACCCGGCACTTGTTCATTCATCATTCACATCCATCATGTTCCAGCCATCCACCCGGCACTTGTTCATTCATCACTCACACCCCTCATGTTCCATCCATCCACCCAGCACTTGGTCATTCATCACTCACACCCATCATGTTCCAGCCATCCACCCAGCACTTGTTCCTTCATCACTCACACCCCTCATGTTCCAGCCATCCACCCAGCACTTGTTCATTCATCACACACACCCCTCATATTTCATCCATCCATCCAGCACTTGTTCATTCATCACTCATACCCCTCATGTTCCATCCATCCACCCAGCACTTGTTCATTCATCACTCACACCCCTCACGTTCCAGCCATCCACCCAGCACTTGTTCATTCATCACTCACATCCGTCATGTTCCAGCCATCCACCCGGCACTTGTTCATTCATCACTCACACCCATCATGTTCCAGGCATCCACCCAGCACTTGTTCATTCATCACTCACACCCATCATGTTCCAGCCATCCACCCAGCACTTGTTTATTCATCACACACACCCCTCATATTCCATCCATCCACCCAGCACTTGTTCATTCATCACTTACACCCCTCATGTTCCATCCATCCAGCCAGCACTTGTTCATTCATCACTCACACCCCTCATGTTCCATCCATCCATCCAGCACTTGTTCATTCATCACTCACACCCATCATGTTCCAGCCATCCATCCAGCAATTGTTCATTCATCACACACACCCCTCATATTCCATCCGTCCACCCAGCACTTGTTCATTCATCACTCACACCCCTCATGTTCCATCCATCCACCCAGCACTTGTTCATTCATCACTCAACACCCCTCATATTCTATCCATCCACCCAGCACTTGTTCATTCATCACTCACACCCCTCATGTTCCAACCATCCACCCAGCACATGTTCATTCGTTACACACACCCCTTATGTTCCACCCATCCACCCATCACTTGCCCGCCTACATCACCATTCTGTGGAATCTATGAGAGCAGGTTGTAGAAAGAATTCTTGCCTAGAAGCAATCAAGGTTGTGTTATGTTATGTGTTGATGTGGTTTGTTCAGGTGGAAGGCGAAGTGAGAAAGAATCACAGACTGGTGAGTGTTATTCAGTATGTTTTATTGCTGATATAAATAATAATAATAAATAAATACTTCTTCAGCGCCATATCCTCAGACAGTCCGAGCTCAGTGGTGCAGCAAAACCAAAGGATTAAGCATTCTCGTACTCGTGTGCTAGGCGAAAGTCGTCAACAGATGGATGGATGTGATAAGAAGCTAGGGAGGATAGGCGATATTAAAAATATAGGTTTTCAGGTGACAGTGAAATATAACAGTATTTTCTGCTACTTTAACACTGCGCGGCAGCTGAAAAAGCTCAAGTTCCAGCCTTTTACTTATTTCTGGGAACAGTCTGTAGGAGCCATTTATGCTATGATCATTATTTATAAGCAAAAACATTATACTATCCATCAGTGTTAGACTTAGACATAAAAATTATAAACCCAACATGGGTTCCTAAAATCCAGTTTATGTTTGTTGAAGACAGCATTATACAGATGAAGGGGTGGTGACAGATGGTCTCTAGTCAGATACATAAACAGTTTATGTTTGTTGAAGACAACATTATACAGATGAAGGGGTGGTGACAGATGGTCTCTAGTCAGATACATAAACAGTTTATGTTTGTTGAAGACAGCATTATACAGATGAAGGGGTGGTGACAGATGGTCTCTAGTCAGATACATAAACAGTTTATGTTTGTTGAAGACAGCATTATACAGATGAAGGGATGGTGATAGATGGTCTCTAGTCAGATGCACAAACAGTTTATGTTTGCTGAAGACAACACTATACAGATGAAGGGATGGTGACAGATGGTCTATAGTCAGATGCATAAACAGTTTATGTTTGTTGATGACAGTATTATACAGATGAAGGGATGGTGACAGATGGTCTATAGTCAGATGCATAAACAGTTTATGTTTGTTGAAGACAGTATTATACAAATGAAGGGATGGTGACAGATGGTCTATAGTCAGATACACAAACAGTTTATGTTTGTTGAAGACAGTATTATACAGATGAAGGGATGGTGACAGATGGTCTATAGTCAGATGCATAAACAGTGTATGTTTGTTGAAGACAGCATTATACAGATGAAGGGATGGTGACAGATGGTCTATAGTCAGATACATAAACAGTTTATGTTTGTTGAAGACAACATTATACAGATGAAGGGATGGTAATAGATGGTCTATAGTCAGATACATAAACAGTTTATGTTTGTTGAAGACAACAATATACAGATGAAGGGATGGTAATAGATGGTCTATAGTCAGATGCATAAACAGTTTATGTTTGTTGAAAACAACATTATACAGATAAAGGGATGGTAATAGATGGTCTATAGTCAGATGCATAAACAGTTTATGTTTGTTGAAGACAACATTATACAGATGAAGGGATGGTAATAGATGGTCTATAGTCAGATACATAAACAGTTTATGTTTGTTGAAGACAACATTATACAGATGAAGGGATGGTAATAGATGGTCTATAGTCAGATACATAAACAGTTTATGTTTGTTGAAGACAACAATATACATATGAAGGGATGGTAATAGATGGTCTATAGTCAGATGCATAAACAGTTTATGTTTGTTGAAGACAACATTATACAGATGAAGGGATGGTAATAGATGGTCTATAGTCAGATGCATAAACAGTTTATGTTTGTTGAAGACAACATTATACAGATGAAGGGATGGTAATAGATGGTCTATAGTCAGATACATAAACAGTTGATGTTTGTTGAAGACAACAATATACAGATGAAGGGATGGTGACAGATGGACTATAGTCAGATACACAAACAGTTTGTTTGTTGAAGACAGTATTATACAGATGAAGGGATGGTAATAGATGGTCTATAGTCAGATACACAAACAGTTTATGTTTGTTGAAGACAACATTATACAGATGAAGGGGTGGTGACAGATGGTCTATAGTCAGATGCACAAACAGTTTATGTTTGTTGAAGACAACATTATACAGATGAAGGGATGGTAATAGATGGTCTATAGTCAGATACACAAACAGTTTGTTTGTTGAAGACAGCATTGTACATATGAAGGGATGGTGACAGATGGTCATAGTCAGATGCATAAACAGTTTATGTTTGTTGAAAACAACATTATACAGATGAAGGGAAGGTAATAAATGGTCAATAGTCAGATACATAAACAGTTTATGTTTGTTGAAGACAGCATTATACAGATGAAGGAGTGGTGACAGATGGTCTATAGTCAGATACACAAACAGTTTATGTTTGTTGAAGACAACTTTATACAGATGAAGGGGTGGTGACAGATGGTCTATAGTCAGATACACAAACAGTTTGTTTGTTGAAGACAGCATTATACAGATGAAGGGGTGGTAACAGATGGTCTATAGTCAGATGCATAAACAGTTTGTTTGTTGAAGACAACATTATACACATGAAGGGATGGTAATAGATGGTCTATAGTCAGATACACAAACAGTTTATGTTTGTTGAAGACAGCATTATACAGATGGAGGGATGGTAATAGATGGTCTATTGTCAGATACACAAACAGTTTATGTTTGTTGAAGACAGTGTTATACAGATGAAGGGATGGTAATAGATGGTCTATAGTCAGATACATAAACAGTTTATGTTTGTTGAAGACAGCATTATACAGATGAAGGGGTGGTGACAGATGGTCTCTAGTCAGATACACAAACAGTTTATGTTTGTTGAAGACAGTATTATACAGATGAAGGGATGGTGACAGATGGTCTATAGTCAGATGCATAAACAGTTTATGTTTGTTGAAGACAACATTATACAGATGAAGGGATGGTAATAGATGGTCTATAGTCAGATACATAAACAGTTTATGTTTGTTGAAGACAACATTATACAGATGAAGGGATGGTAATAGATGGACTATAGTCAGATACACAAACAGTTTGTTTGTTGAAGACAGTATACAGATGAAGGGATGGTGACAGATGGTCTATAGTCAGATGCACAAACAGTTTATGTTTGTTGTAGACAACATTATACATATGAAGGGATGGTAATAGATGGTCTATAGTCAGATACACAAACAGTTTGTTTGTTGAAGACAGCATTATACATATGAAGGGATGGTGACAGATGGTCATAGTCAGATGCATAAACAGTTTATATTTGTTGAAGACAACATTATACAGATGAAGGGATGGTAATAAATGGTCTATAGTCAGATACATAAACAGTTTATGTTTGTTGAAGACAGCATTATACAGATGAAGGAGTGGTGACAGATGGCCTATAGTCAGATACACAAACAGTTTGTTTGTTGAAGACAACATTATACAGATGAAGGGGTGGTGACAGATGGTCTATAGTCAGATACACAAACAGTTTGTTTGTTGAAGACAGCATTATACAGATGAAGGGGTGGTAACAGATGGTCTATAGTCAGATGCATAAACAGTTTGTTTGTTGAAGACAACATTATACACATGAAGGGATGGTGACAGATGGTCTATAGTCAGATACACAAATAGTTTATGTTTGTTGAAGACAGTATTATACAGATGAAGGGATGGTGACAGATGGTCTATAGTCAGATGCATAAACAGTTTATGTTTGTTGAAGACAACATTATACAGATGAAGGGATGGTAATAGATGGACTATAGTCAGATACACAAACAGTTTGTTTGTTGAAGACAGTATTATACAGATGAAGGTATGGTGACAGATGGTCTATAGTCAGATGCACAAACAGTTTATGTTTGTTGTAGACAACATTATACAGATGAAGGGATTGTAATAGATGGTCTATAGTCAGATACACAAACAGTTTGTTGAAGACAGCATTATACATATGAAGGGATGGTGACAGATGGTCATAGTCAGATGCATAAACAGTTTATGTTTGTTGAAGACAACATTATACAGATGAAGGGATGGTAATAAATGGTCTATAGTCAGATACATAAACAGTTTATGTTTGTTGAAGACAGCATTATACAGATGAAGGAGTGGTGACAGATGGTCTATAGTCAGATACACAAACAGTTTGTTTGTTGAAGACAACATTATACAGATGAAGGGGTGGTGACAGATGGTCTATAGTCAGATACACAAACAGTTTGTTTGTTGAAGACAGCATTATACAGATGAAAGGGTGGTAACAGATGGTCTATAGTCAGATGCATAAACAGTTTGTTTGTTGAAGACAACATTATACACATGAAGGGATGGTGACAGATGGTCTATAGTCAGATACACAAACAGTTTATGTTTGTTGAAGACAGCATTATACAGATGGAGGGATGGTAATAGATGGTCTATAGTCAGATGCATAAACAGTTTATGTTTGTTGAAGACAGCATTATACAGATGAAGGGATGGTGACAGATGGTCTCTAGTCAGATACACAAACAGTTTATATTTGTTGAAGACAGCATTATACAGATGAAGGGATGGTGACAGATTGTCTGTAGTCATCTACATAAACAGTTTTTTTCATCCTCACCAAGTAGTAACAATGTGCACTTATTTTGCTCCTTTCAAGCTTCACTCTTGTAAGCTTTGTGATAATTGTTGTACAGGCTGATTGGTTTTAATAAATGTGTTAGATTGATTGGCTGTGTTATAATTTCAGAGAATTGGACGCTACGATCAACATTCCAGCGACCAGCTTTCTCTGGACACATCCCCAGTGGAGTACCTACGGGTAAGTTCAACTCGGCACACACAAGTTGACTGGCTCGGTTTGGCACATTGTGAGATTGCGTATTTAAAAGATAGATGTGCCTCTTGGTTAGTTCTGCCCTGACACATAAACTAAGTTGACAAGTAGAGCATGGCCAACTGTAGTGGCATGTTTTACAAGAATAGTAGAAATAATGGAATAATTAAATCAATGCTCCCTGTTATCGTTGATGATTCCACAGTGAGAGGACACAATGCACAAAGTGTCTACTAGTGGCACTGACCAGTCAATGGTGTTTCCTTTAGAACAAGTACAACTTGGACTACCAGGACGCTCGCAAGATGCTTGGAAGATTTGGTCTGTCGAGCCATGCTCACACGATCCTCAACCGCGACCTCTCAGGGGGTCAGAAGTCACGGGTAGCCTTTGCCGACCTTTCCTGCAGCGGCCCCGATGTGCTCATTCTAGTGAGTTCACATTCACTTCTACACAGCTGTCACTCACTAAAATACAGTTATTACACGTTCACTTATACACAGCTGTCATTCACTACAGTACAGTTATTACATGTTTACTTCTACACAGCTGTCACTCACTCCAGTACAGTTATTACACGTTCACTTCTTCACAGCTGTCACTCACTCCAATACAGTTATTACATGTTCACTTCTACACTGCTGTCACTCACTCCAGAACAGTTATTACACGTTCACTTATACACAGCTGTCACTGTAACTCACCCCAGTACAATTATTACACATTCACTTCTACACAGCTGTCACTCACCCCAGTACAGTTATTACATGTTCACTTCTACACATCTGTCACTCCAGTACAGTTATTACATGTTCACTTCTACACAGCTGTCACTCACTCCAGTACAGTTATTACATGTTCACTTCTACACAACTGTCACTCACTCCAGTACAGTTATTACACATTCTCTTATTTATACACAGCTATCACTCACTCCAGTACAGTTATTAAACGTTCACTTCTACACAGTTGTCACTGTCACTCACCCCAGTACAGTTATTACACGTTCACTTCTACACAGCTGTCACTCCAGTACAGTTATTACACGTTCACTTCTACACAGCTGTCACTCACTCCAGTACAGTTATTACACGTTCACTTCTACACAGCTGTCACTCCAGTACAATTTTTACATGTTCACTTCTACACAGCTGTCACTCACTCCAGTACAGTTATTACACATTCACTTCTACACAGCTGTCACTCACTCCAGTACAGTTATTACACGTTCACTTCTACACAGTTGTCACTGTCACTCACCCCAGTACAGTTATTACACGTTCACTTCTACACAGCTGTCACTCACCCCAGTACAGTTATTACACGTTCACTTCTACACAGCTGTCACTCACTCCAGTACAGTTTTTACATGTTCACTTCTACACAGCTGTCACTCCAGTACAGTTATTACACACGTTCACTTCTACACAGCTGTCAATGTCACTCCAGTACAGTTATTACACGTTCATTTCTACACATCTGTCGCTGCCACTCACTCCAGTAGTTATTACACGTTCACTTCTACACAGCTGTCAATGTCACTCACTCCGGTACAGTTATTACATCTTTCTTAGTCACATCACATATTTTTTATTTCGATCAATTTGTAAAGTAAAACTGAGCAAATAAAAATAATGCTTACATGTTCAGCAAAGATTGAGCCACGATATCTACGCCTGTCTTCAACTGTTGAACCAGTCGTCATGTATTGGGTCATGCTCCTTGACACAAACTCTAAAGAAATCACTCAGTGACACATGTACAAGAATGCTGCACACTGACACAGTCATCAGAGTGCATGACAATGTCACAACAGATTGAACCCTCTCAGCTGACACTGTTAACAGTAGATACATTCTCCACCTGTTTTCCTGAGTGTGTCCTGTCCAACTCTCCCTTTTTAAACTGATCTGTTATTTCAGGATGAACCTACAAACAACTTGGACATAGAATCAATTGACGCACTCGCAGATGCAATTAATGGCTTCCAAGGAGGTAACAGCTGCCAGAACATGCACATAGCCACTGTCTACCAGGGCCAAGTACTTATACTTTGAGTCAAGTATTTGCACTTTGAGTCAAGTAATTGTTCTTGGAGTCAAGTACTTGTTCTTGGAGTCAAGTACTTGTTGTTGGAGTCAAGTACTTGTATGCGGAGTCAAGTATTTGTCCATGGAGTCAAGTACTTGTACTTATAGTGAAGTGCTTGTACTTTGAGTCAAGTGTTTGTACTTTGAGTCAAGTACTTGTTCTTGGAGTCAAGTACTTATACTTGGAGTCAAGTACTTATACTTGGAGTCAAGTGCTTGTCCTTGGAGTCAAGTACTTGTACTTATAGTTAAGATTTTGGATTAATAGGGTATTCTAACATCTTGTATATTTATACTCTGAGAATTAAGCACAGACGTTTTTCTAAACAAAATGGATTTTGCCCTGAAACATTTTGATTTATATGTAGATTTTTTTGTATTAATTAATGAAGCTAGATTGAATGAATGATTAAGGGATCACAGGACACGAAATTTTTTTTTTAATTTAAAGCTGATAAATTTCACCAACTATGTATTGTATGAAGTTATTGTACTAAAACTAAGGATATTTCATGATTTTTATTTTTTTTTAATATTTAAGTGCGCTAGGGGGTTTTAATCGAAAAAATAAGTCATAAAACAACAAAAGTTTAAATGAATAGAACACTGAAACCCCTATACTAATTTATGCAATTAAAATGTTTTTATTTAGATAATGAACTATTCTAACATTCTGTGCATAGCCATTTGTATATGTTATTAAGATTTTTTTGAAAATTTTAATTTTTTTTCTTCAACATTTTCACATTCAAACCCCTATGGGATATAATCCAAATGATTGATCATAATTTAAATGCACAGGAATGTAGATAGTTATGTCATTATTACTGTGTAAAAAGTTGGTATAAATTGCTCGGTTAGTTTTGGAGTTCTATTAATTTTTCCTACATAAGTGATAACTGAGAAAACGGCACTCAAAGTATGAACAAAGTAATTTTAATGTCTTGCACATACTAGATGTTGCAAATAAGCATCAGTATGGTAGGCTTACCATGTATATACAATGTGTGAGTGTTTCTAAGTGAAACATTTCATTAACAGTGACACAATTGTCATTGTTTACCCCCACCCCCCTAATTCACAATGCGAGTAATCATGGTCAACGCACCAATTCAGAGTTTTCACATATAATTCACATTGCATACATTGTGACTTGTGTCCAACATAAAACATGCATACTGATAGCATGTAACAGTCCATATGCATTGGTTATCATGCAAAGAAACCTGATTATGAGATCAGAGAGGTATTTTCCTAAGTAAGCATCACTTCACTTTTACAAATGCAGCTTGTATGTATCCATATACAGTCGTGACATGTCAGCCTGTTTTCTTCAACTCTGAAATGCATGTTAGATAAAGAAGATGTAATAGACATAAATGTTTATAGGATTAATAGTCCATTAAACGTGACATCATTATAACATTTTCAGCCCCCCCCCCCACTGCCACCCCACACATTATACTGCCATGAATTATAGCTGAAGCAAGAATTCGGACAGTTTCCCACTCTGCACAGGATGTGACTTGTGACCTACATGAAACATGAATAATAATTGCATGTAGTACTCCATAGACTTGCTTGCTTCAAACTTGCATGTGTAGAAATAGGTTTTATGATAATTATCAACCTAAGCACCACTTCACTGAGGCATTTTACAAATGCAACAGCAGTGTGTCCATATACAATCATCACATGTTTGACATGTCAGTCAGTCATCACTAACTCTGAAACATTTGCTATATATAACACAACATCCATGTACACCATATGGCACAGTGTGGAGCATAAAAAGTCACTTCTGATCAACATGTTTCAACAGTATAATGCAATAGCATTAGAAGTGTTCAGTGCAGGGCAGGAGACATCAGCGACCACTTCACTGAGTTGGCCAACATCGACAATACACCAATCTCGACTTCTCAGTTCCCTCTGTTCGCAGCATTGCACTCACTCAGGCGCTTGCGTATTACTTTTGATTTCTTCGGCGGCATCTCATTTAAACTCTCTTTTTAAAAAAATACATCGTCCGTTTATCGAGTGTCAAACTGTTCTCCGTAGCAACAATGTAAACAGGAAAGTAGACAACGCATCGTGGGATTGATTTGCCTCGTTTTGAACGACGACGCGTCATAAAACCGGTTGAATGATCCTTGAACTCGCTTTCGGCTGGTTGCGTGCCTCATTTTGAGAAAAAACGCGTCATAAAACCACGAATGCGAGGCTTTCGGCCAGTTCCGTGTTTCATTTGCATAATTATGTGCTAGATAAGGAGATCATCGGAAATTTGGGACTCGGTTTCAACGCGGGAAAACTCAACTTTGGAGAAAAGGGGCGTGACTATCAACATAACTGACAGAAAGCCAAGAAAACGTCCGTTCTTTTGATACCAAACAAAATGGCGTATCATGAACAAACGTGGTCGTTGTTAAGGCATAAACTTGGATTACTTTTGGCGTGTTTCATTGATTCAAATATTTATTGTCATTTCACATTTGATGGGCCATCTAAGTTAGTGCTAATATAATGACTTAGCGGTGAGTAACTGTTCAAAAACGATCTTTATTGTGAAGTACATATGTCAATCTGTCAAAAACTGAAAGAAACAAAACATGTCATAAAAATAATTACTAACGTATTTCAGACTGCCGTGTCTCCCCTTAAGTTAATGAATTGTATAACGATACCTGTTGTGCACTGTGGCATGGTGTGTGATGAGTTGTGACAAGCTGTGATTTGATGTGTTGTGATGCATTTGTGCTGTGTTGTTACCTGACGCACTGTCACGTGCTGTGTTTGTTCAGGTGTCATCATCGTCACCCACGACGAGCGTCTCATCCGCGACACCAACTGTCAGCTGTGGGTGGTCGAGGCTCAGAGTATAGACGAGATCGACGGAGACTTCGACGACTACCGCCGTGAGATCCTGGAGGAACTGGGGGAAGAAGTTCTCACTCCCAGTCTCATCGCCAACGCAGCCATCTCCCAATAGAGGGCACTCTCAGTCTCATCGCCAACGTAGCCATCTCCCAATAGAGGGCACACCCAGTCTCATCGCCAACGCAGCCATCTCCCAATAGAGGCACTTCCAGTCTCATCGCCAACACAGCCGTCTCGCAATAGAGGGCACTCCCAGTCTCATCGTCAACACAGCCATTTCCCAATAGAGGCCACTCTGAGTATCATCGTCAACACAACCATCTCCCAATAGAGGGCACTCCCAGCCTCAGCCAATGCAGTCATCTCCCAATAGAGGTCACTCCCAGTCTCATAGCCAATGCAGCCATCTCTCAATAGAGGTCACTCCCAGCCTCATAGCCAATGCCGCCATCTCTCAATAGACCAATCAACATACTTCCTGTGCAGAAGAGGAACTGGTTTTATAAAGTTTCACAATTATTTTATGTTACACGTTTACGTAAACTTCGAAGTCTTGCTTATTTGAAAGCTGCGTAAGTTACTAAGACAATCATCTTAGTGTTAAGCTGATGAAACCGGCCTATGGACCAATGTCTATGACTGTTAGTGCAATGTCAGACAGTAACAGTTTGTAGGACTTGTTCTTCACAAGGTTACCTACAAATGGCTATGTATGTATGTGATAATTAGGAAGTTTATAAGAGAACTTGTCATTTTGAACAGGTTGGTGCAACGACTGCAAATTAAGCAAATCAGCTGTTGTTGGAAAATGTAATAGACATTGGGGTTTATCCACAGATTGTCTGGCCAATTATCACAAATATTACATTTTTCTTGGAAAAAGTTCCTTTTCTTAATCATTATTATGCTGTCATTGACGAACGTGCTAAATACTGCTATTGGCGTAACGTTTATGAAGGTACAACATACCATACTGTCAATCTGAAAATATGTGTAAAGGATGCAATGATTATTAGAACTTTTATCTTGAATAAAAGAAATTCACAAATATCTGCTTTTGGTCAGTCTTATGCTGTAGAATCCCGTCCGACAATGGGCTGACTTTACCATGTCAGAAGCTTCTATGTAAATTTGTAATGTCATTATAATTATATGCATTTGGAAATAGTTTGGACTGAACACAGTACTGGTGAACATTTTGTTCAGATACGCAAAGTACAAACAATTGATTAGACTAACTTGAATAAAGGTATGACATATTAGACAACGAACTAGATGTCCTGTTACGTAGTCGTGTATTGTGGTAGTTTTAGACAAGTTACACGTCAAACTTGATAAACTTGTACAGATCATAATTATGTACGAGTATACGGACGGGACCTACACATCCTATTGTATAGACACACGCACACACGTGAGGTTGTTGCACTAGTCGCTGTAGGCGCACTGAAGTGTGTGGAAGAAGCAAGTGGTCAAGACAAGGCTGAAGCAGAAGTACCGAGAGAAGAAGGCAGCAAATGAGGCAGTTCCAAATGGTTTGACTAAAGGAATATTAAATGTCATCTCAAGCAAAAATATATTCTACAAATAGTTCAAAAAGACCCCAGAAGCAACCTACAAAACATCAAAATACACGGACGCTTATAATCAGGTTCTCAAAAGCAAATTATAAAAGTATATCTTGTCGTTGTCATTCACCGGAAGTCGGCCAACCAGCAAGTTTTCCCGGCAACGTTTGCATTGTTTCCAAAACCCAATAAATCTGAGTACCCTTCAACTGTAACCAAATAGGTTATCTCTCGAAGACGTAGTTAAAAGAAACTAACCCATTTGAGATATTTGTCTTTGGAAAATATAAAACATACATGTGCCTTTGTTGTTATTTCGTACACTTCTATACGTTGTGAATCTTAAAAACTGAACGTAACGACAAATACTAGACCGCTTGTTCTTTCCTGCGAGGATCAGCGCAAAAAGTCGTTGAAAAAGCAATAATCCAGGAAATCTAGCTGAACTTGGAACAAATTGCGACATAATTGTTTTGGCACAGTGATTTTTATGAGGTCTTCAGAATACCATACTAAAAGCCCTACAAAATGCCTGCATGACAAATATGTGCAATTTGCATAAATCCAATATGGCCGCCATAAATCAAATTATTGCTATATCTTTGCTGTCAGATGACTTATTTTTAAATTCTAAGAAGGGGCTTTGGACACAAGGATTCGTGTGGGATGTATTAAGATATGATTGGGTAAGTAGCTCATTTGCATAAATCCAAAATGGCAGCCATCCATCAAAATCTTTGCTATCAGATTACACATTTAAATAATTATAAGAAGGGGCTTTGGACACAAGGATTCACTTGGGATATATTAAGGCGTGAGTAGCTCATTTGCATAACCAGGTAGTTGCTGAGGCTGGGGTAGTATTTATGGTTCCACACGTGATGTGCTCTTGGAAACTTTATCACAACAAATATGTATCTTCAGTTATACAGTCGTTCCTTTTTGGCACCATCATATAATGGATAATATCAAAGATGTCCGTTTTCGCCAAAGAAGGCTGAATGATACATTTGCTTGCTAGCAGAACAAGGCAGTGCTCTTGGTCTTCTTGTGAACCAAACCGTTTCCCAATCCAAACAGGCGAGAGGTTGTGTCACAACCAAGAATTGCATCAAAAAGAGTATATGAGCACACACATCCTGACCAAGAACCTCCTTAGAATGCTTGATGCATCATGTTCTGTTCTTTCTGGAGGTTTGCTTGGGATCTTAAGCCTGAAACAAACCGAGTGCGTCCATTTCAGCATGGTGCAATATGCAAACTAACAAGTTTGTGTCATCCCCAATCTCAGCAGTGTCATTGGTTCTTGCAGACGCGACAACCGTTTGGACAAGGGCACAGTAGCGTTAAGTTTTGCATGATCTGTACTGCACCCAACTTTCTAAAGTTTGTTACGTAGCACTGTTTGTTTTATTCTTAAATAGTTCCTCCTTTTTGGACTGAATAATTATTCCACTGGTGAAGTGTACTGCCGCACCTGCACAAGCCCCTGTTCTCATCAGGTGTGTGACAACTTTGGTTGTCGGTTCATCAGTGTTGTCATCAAAGACAATGACAACAGCACCATATTTCTGTGTAACGTATCTAACATACAGCTGACTCACACTCTCGTACGTGGATCCTTTCGGCCACGGTAGGCGATGGAGTAGAGCACCACCACCCAGAATGTACTGGCCACTTGCACTGGGTTCTCGGTGCTCCAGAGAGCATCAGCAAGGACCGCCTTAATTATTGACCATTAAAGGAAATTAGGATGATCCAAACAACACAGAAGGATGACTACAAAGACAGATACACTTACTGCATACACACAAACCAAGATGAACATTGACTGTTGTTGCTATGCCTGGAGGTGACGCGAGAGATGCGTCAGCTGGCAAAGCGAGCTGCCTACGAGAATAAATTGAAGAATCTGACTGAATAAACTGGGTGATGATGAGTCTTGTGTTGTTTTCTATGTAAATACGTCTATAGAGTATAATTACATATGTAAATGTGTAATATATATATATATATAATTATATATATGCTAAATCGGTACATTTGTCGCGGTATATATCTCATGATTTTTGGGGTAAAATCTCAAGGGTGTTTATGGCAATGCTCACAGGTGTGTTCATGTCAGGGTTGGCAGGTGTGTTCATGTCAGGGTTGGCAGGTGTGTTCATGTCAGGGTTGGCAGGTGTGTTCATGTCAGGGTTGGCAGGTGTGTTCATGTCAGGGTTGGCAGGTGTGTTCATGTCAGGGTTGGCAGGTGTGTTCATGTCAGGGTTGGCAGGTCTGCATAGTTCATATTCGGACAGTGACGTTGGATCCCTGCGCTCCCAAACAGTTATAAGCCTCTGGAATATCAATTGTGGGTCTACCATCACAGATTCGACTTTGATCTTGATTACAGACTGCCAGCCAAGTGTCACTGCTTGATCAGATTTCCAGAAGAATTCTTCTACAGATTTACCAATCGTGGACCGTAGAATATGTTCTCCAACCTCACTTGCTCTTTCAACATTGACTTATTCCTGGACCATCAATCCATTGGCAATGTTGGACAGTGACGGGTTATGAACAAATGGACGTCTCTCACTTAGATGGCAGATCAGATCAATGGTGTCACTGTCACCTCTAGCTTGTCTAGCTGTTGACATGGCGATGTGCTGGTCTCTGGTCTCATAGGCGATACTGCTGAACATCTGCATGGCCTTGTTGATATTTGCAACTGCTGGCATGGAAAGGACCCATACCAAGCGCTGCTATTCCTTTACCTCATGTCAGCCATCAATGTGTCTTCACAGTTCTCATCAACAGCTTAATGATGAGATCTGTAGACAGTCCTGCCTAATATATGACATTGCGCCTGACAACGTGCTATCCTTCTTTAAATTTCTGGTGGACATCTGGGCTTGTCTCTGGCAGGTTAAGCGTCATTTGCAGTTACACATATGCCGGTTTTACATACTACTGTGTGTTCAGATGTTGCAAAGTATGGCGGCATTTCATGTACTGATTGACGATGCTATATTGAGTAGCCTATCTGCTCAGGTTTGGGGGATGTTGATAACTCGTGTTATGTCATTAAACAGCTTTATTCGAGCAGATACAAACGCATGCCAAATCGTCGTGCTGTTTAGTTCTAGTGTCGCGGGGAGAGTGAATCAGTCCAAAGTGCCACTAGCTCGTCGGCTAGATGGTTGCATTAGTGGACGCATATCTTGTTTCAAGTCTACACTAACGGTATCTCTTAACATCCCCCTTTCTTTAGAAAGTTCGACAGTCATTAGGGGTTGTCACTACCGACTACATTCTATAGTCCTTCATCCAGATGGGCGGTTGTCGTATCCTCATCGGCCTGTCCTGAATTCCAGAAGTCGCTGTGGGAGTGTCCGGTTCCCTTGGGTCAGTAGCCATGGGTCGTGTCCCTGATTGCTTTCTGACGTCGGTCACTGACACGCGTTCCCTGTCGCTGATTGTTCCCGGCTGTTCTAGCGCATCCTTTGATGTCACGCCGTTGTCGTCGTTCCTAGCCAGGCGAGCGTCACCAGGGTTCTTTGCCGGAGGAATGTCGTCGGGGTTCATTCTCGAACGAATGTGTATTCGGTTTCGCCGATATTTATTGCACTTTCGGTCGCTTACTACGTAGGACCTGTCATCCGGTTTCTGTGTCACTACGCCGCATTCCCACTTGGCATTAGGAAGCTTCTTGAATAGGATTGGTTGTCCTTTCTCTAATGCATCCAAATCACGGGCTGATTTGTCATGATGCTTTGTGACTGCCTGTCTTCTTTTCTCTTTGTGTTGTCTAACTACCGCCGAGTCCACCTTCCTTTTCTTTATTGACGGAAGCAGAGAACGTGTGTGTCTCCCGCCTGGCAGTACCTTGGGTCTCACACTAGGGTCTGTCTGGAGGGTTGCTGTTCCCAACCTGCCCAAATTGTCCACTTCTTGCTTACTCTCTGCGTGATAGCTCGGGGCGCCTATAACCCCTACATTAGTGGGGGCGCATTTCCCCTTACTACCAGCAGTTTTCTGCATGGACTTGCATCCACCGAGCGCCGTTGTTTTCGTGGCAGTTCGCTGATTCTCTTTGTTTTGTTGTACTTCTGCGATGAACTTTTCTCCGTGAACGGTGAGTAGGCCCATGTCCTGTACTGTTGCCGATCCAATGAGACACGTGAGCTCGTTGTTGACAACAACAAACTCAATATCTTTCATTTCGACAGTTTTGGGATTCGTCACGGCCAATTTTGTCACACCCTTTGGAATCATTTTGGAACCGTTCCACATAACAAGTTTTCCTTGTGATTGGCGAACTTGGTGCTTGTATACGAACCTTTGGGTGATCGTATTTACGTCTGCACCAGTGTCGAGCTGGAATCGGACATCGCAGTTATTTACCTTCATAAGCGCTGTGACTCGATTCATTCGTTTGTTACAACCAATGCCATAGGTGTGTAACCATTCCTGTCCATTGTCGTTACTCTGACGATCGACAGTGCGGACTTCCTGCCCTTGTTGCCGCTTCTTTCGGCATTTAGCGCGGAAATGGTTAGGGCCACTACAGTACGAGCATTTCTTTCCCCATGCAGGACATTTCTCTCTACCTGGCTGGTGTTTGTACCCACAGTACGCACAATCGTTGTTCACATACCTGGGTTTCGGTCTCGGTGCTCCCTTCTGCTTGCTGGCGTACATTTTCTCGATAATGTGCTCCGGATTCATTTCCGTCACCTGCCTGTGTGTCATTTCGAACGCACGGCATATCTCGATCGCATTCCGTAGTGTTAATTGCGTCTCTCGCAAAAGCAATTCCTGTAGTTTGCCTTTTGCAGAGAACACTATCTTTAACAAGATTTAACAAGATTTAACAAGATTGCCATCCAGAGAATTAACTCTAGATGGCAGGTGGACAAGGAAGCCCTTTGGCTTATCGAGAGTCCAACCCTTTTATCTACATATATCCAGCCCTTCTGAGGTATGTGTCGATTTTATTTTTAAACATATTCACACTACTAGTATGCGCTCCGTGTCTTGGTAGTCGCATAGAGCCGCCATTGTACGGAGTTCGGTGAGGTACACATCAAACGGTTGCTTCCACAGCACATTCCAGAAACGGTACGTGTTTACTACGACATTTCCCTTGGGCGCACAGTATTCTTCCAATTTCTGGAGTACTTTCTCGGGGCGATCTTTGTCGCCGTCTTCAGCCCACACAAAATGATCGTATACTGTGATGAAGTCTGGCCCAGCGCAGTTAAGAATTATTGCCACCTGGGTAGCATTCGCTTTCTTATTTTTCTCCGACGCCACCAAGTATATTTGAAGCTGTCGCTTCCATTTCATGAACGGATCCGCAAGATTCGGATCGTTGATATCAAACTTGGGCGGCGCGGAAAATTGTGCACCGTCAGCCATTGCCTGAGGTCACGGCGGGTCAATGGCCAGTACTTTTAAGCAGTCGCCGCGATGGCAAAATCAAAAGTCATTTACCGTCATGATGCGCCGGAAACTGCTCTCTTTCTTCCTGTTCGTGACGGCTGTCAGGGCTCGTGATTCGCTGCCACCATGTTGATAACTCGTGTTATGTCATTAAACAGCTTTATTCGAGCAGATACAAACGCATACCAAATCGTCGTGCTGTTTAGTTTTAGTGTCGCGGGGAGAGTGAGTCAGTCCAAAGTGCCACTTGCTCGTCGGCTAGATGGCTGCATTAGTGGACGCATATCATGTTTCAAGTCTACACTAACGGTATCTCTTAACAGGGGATCTTCACTGGATGTCCGACATATTCATCTATTGCACCCAAAGCATCGTTGTCCGCGTAGTGATCATTTCCTTTGTTTCATTCCGTTTTCTTTGGATTATTTCTAACACTTCTGCAGAACACTCATATTTTGTAGATAAGGTAGAAGATGTTGTGTATTTAGAACTAGTGTTGTGTATTTAGTGTTGATAGTCAGATGGCGGAACAGGAACTACTTTTTATAGTATCCAATTATGGATCATTACTCCGATACAAAACAATAGTAATTACGCATCAACACGTAGTTCTAAATACACAATAGAAGACACTGCTCTCTCATGCAGTTCTTTATCTGTTGTCAAGTCGGTCGTGAGGGTATCTGGTTGTACAGCTGGTATCCCATCAGCATCTATCTCAGGAAGAGCACTTGCTGTGCTTCCTTTTGGTTCCTCTGGAGTCTCATTGATTGGTACTGGCATATTGCGTTAGCCACAATAATGGTGTTCAGTGCAGCATCACTGCCATTGTCAAGGTGTTCCTGTACACGGGCTGGTCTAACGCGAGGACGGTAGTGACATGGTATTGCATTGCCTGATCTGACACAAACTTCAGTGTAGAGTAGATACAGGATGGATACTGGGATCAAGGTCATTGTTTGGGTGGAACATTACAGAAGTCTGTCCCGGGTGTTGAGCACGATGCACATATAGTTGTGACAAGGGATCTTCAGCAGTTATATGTGCAGGTGGCACATAATTGAAAGGTGGCATTGTTGGAGGCATCTTGAAATACTCAATGTTTATGCGGCCATCTGCAGGATTGTCCAAACCCATGCTACCACCTAGCGAACATAAAATAACTACACGGCGGTATTTATGTAAATCAATGATTGTGGCGGGGGTCGTTAAATAAATATATTGTTGAGCAAATTGACGCAAAATATGTTTTAAATGTTGAGCAACTGCCCTTTCTGTCGTATCCATTTTATATAAAAAACATACTTGTTACACAAATATAATGATTTATGCACTCTATCAAATTGCTACACATGTCAACAAAACCATTAAATACAATACATTTGATGCTAGTTTCAGGCAACCAGCACACAAACAAACTTACATTCTCACATAAAACAAGCACTCCCAAAAAACATACATGAAATAGACACCTTGTAAAAGGACCATATAAATTATCACGTAAATAGGGTGGCTCCTATGATAGCGACAATTGTGTCTTAATAGGAGCCACCGACCCCGATTGAATAAGCTATATGATTAATGTCTATGGTACATCAATAACATAATAGCTGTACATGCGTTTGTATGTATTTTCCAAATAGTATGTTGAACATATAATGATATACGTATATGTATGCCTGCATAATGTTTATATTTGTTGTTTTTATTGCATAAATGATGTTCAGAAACCAATTAATTGCGTACCTACATGGGGTCAAATAAACGTTATGTTATGTGATGTTATCCTGAATGCGGCCTTGTTTTGTAGTAAATAAGTGGGGAAATATTGCTATTTGGCGGCTATAGGCCTATATTGGAATTATGCAAATGAGCTACTCACCCAATGACATTTTAATATATTCCAAATGCATCCCTGAGTCCAAAACGCCTTGTTAGAATTAAACATTACTAAAATGCGTCATCTGACAGTAAAGGTATTGCAAGATAATTTTACTAATTTTACATGATTGCCTTGCAGGGATTTCTTAAGACTTTTAGCACGATGTTCTGGGGACCTCATGAAAAACCACTATGCAAAACAAATTATGTTGCAATTTTTTCCAAGTGAAACCTTGGTTTGCCTGAACTACAGTGCAGGAAATAGGTCATACAGGCAGTTTTTGCAACACGGCGGACGACAAACGGTAACAAGACTGTGAAAAACATCGCTGTGGGCAACACGACGGACGATAACACGACGGAGGTAACAGGGTGGACGGTAACACGGTGACAGACACGATGGACGGCAACAGGGTGGACGGTAGCACGACGGAGGTAACACGGCGGACGATAACACGACGGAGGTAACGCGTAGGAAGGTAACACGGTTGACTGTATAACACGATGAACGGTAACACGACTTACACGGTAACACAACGGACGGTAACACGGCGCACGGTGCACGGTACCACGACGGGCGGTAACATGGTGAACGGTAACACGACGGACGAAAACACGGTGGACGGTAACACAACGGAAGGTCACGACCGACGGGAACACTGTGTACGGTAACACGGTGGATGGTAACACGGCGCACGGTGCACGGTACCACGACGGAAGGTCACGACCGACGGTAACACTGTGTACGATAACACGATTTACGGTAACACGACGGAGGAAACACGGCGGACGCTAACACTGTGAACGGTAACACGGTGGACGGTAACACGACGAACGTACGTACGGTAACACGACTTACGGTAACACGACGGACGGTACGTAACACGGTGGACGGTAACACGATGAACGGTAACTCGAAGGACGGTAACACGGTGGACTGTACGTAACACGGTGGACGGTAGCACGGTGGACGGTAATACGGTGGACGGTAACACGGTGGACGGTAATACGGTGGACGGTAACACGGTGGACGGTAACACGGTTGACGTTAACACTGTGGACGGTGACACGGTGGACGGTAGCACGGTGGACGGTAACACGGTGGGCGGTAACACGGTGGACGGTAACAAGGTTGACGTTAACAGTGTGGACGGTAATACGGTGGGCGGTAACACGGTGGACGGTAACACGGTTGACGCATAAGCACGCACAAGCAAACGCACACACACACACGCACGCACGCACGCACGCACGCACGCACGCACGCACACACACACACACACACACGTACAAAGAGGAAGACACTGCTATAGTCATCAACCTGTGTCCTCCAGGCTATTCATTTTTCGGAGTTGGAAGAAAAGAAAAGAGAGGTGGTGGCCTTGGCATTGTACACAAAACCGAACTGCCTTTTATATCTACGAACACTACCGAATACTCTTCGTTCGAGCATTTAACAGTGCGATGTAAGTATCTGACAGTGCTTGTAATATACCGTCCACCATCGTCACCTATACCAGTGTTCTTGGACGAATTTGATGATTTGACTGCTAACCTGGCTTCTGCTGCTGGTAGAGTTGTCATCACGGGAGATTTCAATCTGCATGTTGATGTTTGTTCAGCACCTGGGTTCTCCCGGTTCATGGATTTACTACAGATACATGATTTACATCAATAAGTTGATTATTCAACACACAAGGCTGGTCACACTTTGGATCTTGTCATCTCACGAGCAACCGACCCTATCATCAACAAAGTGTCCGTGATCAGCAGCGAAATATCTGAACACAAATCAGTAACATTCTCTATCGAGCACACAGCCCACACGAAATACCCCCAGGCTAAACTACAACCCAGAAGAGATCTTCGACACGTTGATTGTAAAACACTGACCAGTGAAATCAATTCCAACTTATCTGGCTTTGATACATCATCCACAGATCCGGATTCCATTCTTGATATATATACGTGTGCTGTTATTTCGGCCTTGGATGAAATTGCTCCGGTAATGCTACGGCGGCCACGCAAGAGAAGAACTCCACCTTGGTACTGCGAGGAATTACATGCAATGCGAAAGTTACGTCGCCAAAATGAGAACATTTGGCGTGCATCAGGATTAGACATACACAGACGAATATACGTGAATCATCGTAATGCTGTCAGCGCGAGGATACGGCAAGCCAAAATTCAGCATTATCAGAGTCTACTCCAAGATGCCGATCAGAATACAGCCTTCGAAGCCGTGAACAGCCTGCTAAAGGTGGAATCTTCTAAACTGCCTGACACAGTTTCAAGGGAGAAATTATGCTGCCAGTTTCTGAACTTTTTGGAAGAAAACATTACGAAAATCATGAATGAAATTGATGCCTCGGAAACAAACATGAGCGACATCGAAACTGCGACACAGAGAGTAGTTGAACATCCTATGACTGAAATGTATGCCGCAAGTATGTGTGAGGTGCAGAACATTATTCAGGATGCTAAACCCAAGTCATCATGCTTGGACCCTCTACCTACATCGCTGTTAAAGAGCACTCTTCCTGCTTATATTCAAATACTGACTCATCTTATCAATATGTCTTTCGAGTCGGCCACTGTTCCGCGGGAACTCAAGAAGGCTGTCATAACACCGCTGTTGAAAAAACCAACCTTGGATCGAAACACGCTGAAAAATTACCGTCCAGTTTCAAGTTTGCCATTCGTGTCTAAAGTCTTGGAAAAGGTAGCAGCCAAACGACTTATTCAACATCTAAGTGACAATGGCCTTCACGAGCAGCTACAATCGGCAAACAAACCCCGACACAGCACTGAAACTGCTTTAATGAGAGTGCAGCACGATATCACCAGTTACATGGCAGACTCCAGGGGTGTCCTTCTGGTTCTCCTGGATTTATCTTCTGCGTTCGATACGATCGATGCTGCTATCCTACTAAACACGATGCATAGCCACCTGGGAATATTTGGCGCGGCACTTGCATGGTTCGGTTCGTACATGTCGGATCGTACCCAGCGTCTACGGATTGGGGTGGATGCATCTGAAGAACGCCCTGTGAGATACGATGTTCCACAGGGCTCGGTGTTGGGTCCGTTGTTGTTCACTGTGTACACAGCACCAATACAGGACATACTAACGAGGCACTCTGTGGAATATCATAAATTTGCTGATGATCTTCAGATATACACATCCTACTGTCCTCACATATTTGGTGACTTGGAGTGCGCTGTTCAGAGACTTAGTGACTGCATCAGTGAAGTCAAATGTTGGATGGTTAAGCATAAACTCAAGCTAAACGACAATAAGACTGAATATTTATGGTGGCCCTCAGTCCCTATCACCTAAACAAATTTGGACTTCCAGAGTACCTCGTTGTTGGTGGAGTCAACATAAAACCTATTGTCTTTGTAAGGAATGTGGGAGCTCACTTTGACATGAGCATCAAGAAGCATGTTGATGCTGTTTCCAAGAAGTGTAATTACCATCTGAGACGTATTAGCTCCATCAGGGCCTATATCACGAAGCCTGTCTGCCATTCATTGGTCATCGCGCTGGTTGTTTCAAGCTTAGATTACTGCAACGCTCTGCTGCTGGACCTACCCGAATTTCATTTAGCACGTCTCCAGAAGATACACAATAGGACAGCCCGCCTAGTTGTCCTCACACCTACATCTTCACACATCACGCCAGTACACACACACACCCACACCCACACCCACACCCACACACACACACACACACACACACACACACACACACACACACACA
>CM034540.1:654115-678700 GCA_020002185.1 Paraescarpia echinospica | reverse complement strand
AGTGAGTGAGTGAGTGAGTGAGTGAGTGAGTGAGTGAGTGAGTGAGTGAGTGAGTGAGTGAGTGAGTGGGTTGGTGTGTGTTAAGGTGGATGGGTTGGTGGGAGGGTGGGTGGGTGTTTGGGTGAGTAATGGGTGGGTGGGTGGATGTTGGTGGGTGGGTGAATGAGTGGATGTGTGGATGTGTGGGTGCGTGAGTTGGTTAGTTGCTTTGTTATTTGATTGGTTCACTATGGATATAACATAGTTGCGTTTGTGCAATTTCGTTTTATTGCTCATTTCTATGGCATTTGTACTACGAGGTGATATAAATAAAATACAACATCTTTGGTCGGTCGGTCGGTCGGTCGGTCGGTCGGTCAAATTGTGCGTAATCCATATATTCAATGTAGAAAAGGAAATGTCAAATCGATGCATCATTTTTGTGAAGACATGTTGCGGCAAAGGGTTCTAGCGAATCCTCTGACTTCACAACACTCCTGGGCAACAACGACTGCGCACTGATGCTGGGCGTGTGTTTTCTCTTGTGTCTGCTTTGGTTCGTATCTGGTATTTTTTTTTACCAAAGGGAACATTTAATGTATTTTTAGTAAAACAAAATGTACCTTCTGTCAGTGGAGACAGAAGAAACACTCGTGGCACGTGCCATTTCAATAAGAACTCTAAACTCACCTATTTTCGACATAACCGAAACTCCTGCAGCATGTGCCTATAACATGGCGGCAAATCAAGAACTACCGGCAGTGTGGTTTCCTGCTAGCAATTTTGCATGCTGGGAAGAATGACGTTTACAATACACGGAATCACAGTTTGACATAAATGGGCATATATAGGTCGGGTCACGCAATCGGCGCAACAGGTCAAATCGAGTAAAATAAAATATAAAGTACCGTTGGATCGCCTATGTCTACTATGTTCCTTTTAAACGTAGTTTTCAGTAAGCATTCGATACGTGTATATAAGTATTCAAATACGCTATCTCAAGATATACTGTGTTATTTGCGATAATGCACACAACCTTTAAACTTTGAAACAGCGATTGCGTGTATGCGATTACACGGTATGACCAATTGCATTGCCTTCTGGTGGATCGCGTGCTGCGTGTTTCTGAGGACATTCGTGTAATTTCTTGAAATCAAAAACACGTTACACTATGTTGAGCTGTGACGTACCTTTGTTACGCTTTGTACGAGATTTGGTAAAGCGTGTTTTAAAGCGTGTTTTACTTTTTGCAGAGGTGGCGTTACTTTTAATTACGAGAAGGGCTTTTACAGAATATTCCAGTGATGCTCTACACAATGTATACATTACCACAGTACTATTCTACACAATGGCTGCATTACCAGAGTGATATTCTACACATTGGTTGCATTACCAGAGTGACATTCTACACAATGGTTGCATTACTAGAGTGATATTCTAAACAATGGTTGCATTACTAGAGTGATATTCTACACAACGGCTGCATTACCAGAGTGATATTCTACACAATGGTTGCATTACCAGATTTATATTGTACACAATGGTTGCATTACCAGAGTGATATTCTAAACAATGGTTGCAGTACCAGAGTTATATTCTACACAATGGTTGCAGTACCAGAGTGATATTCTACACAATGGCTGCATTACCAGAGTGATATTATACACAATGGTTGCATTACCAGAGTGTTATTCTACACAATGGCTGCAATACCAGAGTGATATTCTACACAATGGCTGCAATACCAGAGTGATATTCTACACAATGGTTGCAGTACCAGAGTGAATTTATACACAATGGGTACAGTACCAGAGTGATATTATACACAATGGTTACAGTACCAGAGTGATACTATACACAATGATTGCAGTACCAGAGTGATATTCTACATGATGGTTGCCGCACCAGAGTGATATTCTACATGATGGTTGCCGTACCAGTGTGATATTCTACACAATGGTTGCAGTACAGCAGTACCAAAGTGATATTCTACACAATGGTTGCAGTACCAGAGTTATGTTCTACACAATGGCTACGATAACCTGGGTATTACGGACATGAATATTGCAGGAAACATAATTAACGATGACACACACAAAGCAGAAGCCTTAAATAACCAGATCAAAAAGTGTCTTTGCAGAAGAAGGTAATTCCAGAGAAGTCCACAAGTGAAATCTCCAAACTAACAATTTCCGTTAAAGGAGTATTTGGCCAACTTTCCAAAATTAACACCTCTACATCGCAAGCATTCCGCCATCGTTCCTAAATAGATATGTCTCTCAACTAGCACCAATATTGCATGATATTTTCCAATCATCAGTTGACTCTTGTCAAGTCCCCAAAGCCTGGAAAGAAGCCAATACAACAGCTATTTTTTAGAAAGGGTGCAGGGCAGAAACATCCAATTACATACCAATATATTTGACATCTGTAGTCTCTAAACTTCTTGAACACATCTTGAACACAGCCAATTCATGAAACGCCTTGAAGAGAATCACAGTCTAATTGACCATCAACATGGCGTCTGTGCCAAAAGATCAACAGAAACATAATTAATTCAAACAATCGACGACATAAGCAAATCCCTTTATGAGAAGAAATTGGTTGACATCGCCATCGTAGATTTCACTAAAGCATTCAATAAAGTTCCACATAAAAGACTAATCCACAAACTCAAGTACTATGGCATTACAGGCCCAATATCATCATGGATAGAAAGCTTCCTTATAGGAAGGACCCAACAGGTTGTAATAAACGGATCAACTTCAACACTAACTCAAGTTACTTCTGGATTACCACAGGGAACAGTACTGGGTTACTTCTGGGTTACCACAGGGAACAGTACTGGGTTACTTCTGGATTACCACAGAGAACAGTACCCGGGCCACTACTTTTTCTACTTTACATAAATGACCTGCCTGACAACTTCTCATCAAGTGTTCGCCTTTTTGCTGATGATTGTCTCTTATATTCACCGATTAAAACAGACAAAGACACATATCTCCTCCAAAACGATCTGCTCAAACTTGTGGAATGGCAGCACACTTGGCTTATGTATTTTCTACCCTAGCAAATGCTTAACAATAACCACAGCCTCGCGAAAATCCACACCAAATCTCTACACTTTCTGCGGACAAATTAAACCAGTTGAATCACACTGTAATCTTGGCATACAATTATCAAATTCATTAAACTGGACAGTATTATGCAAATTCACAAACAAAACACTCGGAATTATTAGGAGAAATTTAAATAAGTGCTCAACCCACAACTTGTCCGTGGCTTACACAGCATTTGTCCGCCCAATACTTGAATACGCGTTAGCATCAAGGGATCCACATTGCTTAAAGAATATCAAAACTATAGAAAGAACACAAAAACAAGCCGCCATATTTGGTAAGGACAACTACTATAGAGAGCCAGGAACGATAACACAACTCCTTATATACCTCCAGTGGGACACCCTCCATACAAGAAGGAAAACCAACAGACTAAGGATATTATATAAGGTAGAAAACAACCTTATATATGTCACACTTCAACAATATAGCAAACACAATACTAGATTCTCACGCAAACATGATAATCAGTTCCGGCAAATCAGGCACTCAACAAATATATTTGGAAATAGTTTATCCCAACCACAATAAAAGACTGGAATTCTGAAAACATCCAAGCATTGTATTTTAATTACTTAATTCATTTCAGAGTAATCTCGTCAAACATCTAAAAAATTAAATCACATGCGCCACCTTGCGCAGTGGCGTGATAAGGACATTTTTGCCAGTAGGAATAAGTAAATAGAGATTCCAGAGTGACATTCTACACAATGATTACAATTCCAGAGTGTAGCATTGTTAAAATCTACTTTCCTGAGGTTTAAATTGGGAAATGAGGAAGGTCAAGCCAGTAGATAGACATATTGTTGACCAACCGCCTTAGTTACGTAATTACAGAAACTCGGTTGCAGATGCGCTCAGTGAAGCGTGGTATTCTGTTGCTAGTGTTTCTAGGCAAGCAGGTGGTTTCACAGTAATCTTAGAGGGTGTTCCACAATGCCTAGTTTGAATTGTATATTGCATTAGCCAATAGAAATGATGCAAACCTGTGATATGATATGTAATTAGGTCTGCTTATATAAACGTCTGTTGCACGCATTTCGCCATCTGCGCGCTGGCGAAGGACTGGGACAGATCCAGGGTTGAACGAGACAGGTTGCCCTGCTGCCAAGAGAATGGCAAGTCAAGTCGTAAAGCGTGGTGGGAATCGTTAACGTGGGTTACGTCCCAAGCTTGTGTGTGTGTGTGTGTGTGTAATATTCATTGTCCAGAGTGACTGTTCGATCGAGCTTCGAAGAATCCATGCCGCCACGTCAGCAGTATATTGAGACAACGTTCCGGTCAGCCCCAATGTATTTGCGTCGATGAGCGATAATCGCGACGCGCTCACCCAGCTCGGGCCATCCTCGAACAGCGGTCTCACAGCGACATCGTCAGAAAGCTTGACCGAATGCGACTCGCAGCGGCCGGCGGTAAACGTATACTGCCAGGCGTCGTCATTCGCGCGAACCCATTCATCCGACTTCTCGATCGTTTGCAACAGGGCAAGACCTCTCGATCGAATTCGTAGCGGCCGGCGGTAAGCGTCTACTGCCCGGCTTCGTCTTTCAGTTGAACGTATTCAACTGACTTCGTGCGATCATTGAACGGACGCGACTCGAGAATTCGCGGAGTACGACGGCAATCGTCAATTGCCCGGCATCATCACTCGTGCGGCCGAGATACACCGTTCTAATTGTATTCTGAGCTCGGCGTGTTGACTTCAACAGACGTTCGTATATATTCGAAATGGGATTAACCCAATGTAAATGTATATTTTCTGATTGAACGTATATATTATTTGCTGTATTATGATTGGTAGTTATCTGTGGTTTTGAAGTGAGGTATTATTACCCTTGAAGTATTCACATATATGTATATATATATATATATATCTGTGTGTGTACATATATATATGTGTGTGTGTGTGTGTGTGTGTGTGTGTGTGTGTGTGTGTGTGTGTGTGTGTGTGTGTGTGTGTGTGTGTGTGTGTGTGTGTGTGTGTGTGTGTGTGTGTGTGTTGTAACAGATTACTGTAATGAGAGTAGCTATGTACTGTGTATTTATATTATGGAAGTTATTCTTAGATAACACTTGGCGCCTAATGTTTGGTCGTATAGTGGTATAATCCACCTCAGAAAGGAAGTGGAATGTTGATAATTGAAAGATTCAGTGTTATTGTTTATTATGTTCTATTAAGATTTACCGTATCACGGTAATAATATACACAATGGCTGCAGCACCACAGTAATATTCTACACAATGGCTACGGTATCACAGTAATATTCTACACAAAGGCTGCAGTACCACAGTAATATTCTACACATTGGCTGAAGTACCACAGTAATATTCTACACAATGGTTGCACTACCGTAGTGATGTTATATACAATGTTTGCAGTACCAGAGTGATGTTCTATACAATAGTTGCAGTATCGGAGTGATATTCTACACAATGGCTACAGTATCACAGTAATATTATACACAATGGCTGCAGCACCACAGTACTGATCTACACAATGGCTGCAGTACCACAGTAATAGTACTCACAATGGCTACAATACCACAGTAATATTATACACTATGGCTACAGCACTATAGTAGTATTCTACACTATGCCAGCAGTACCACTGTAATATTTTACACAATGGCTGTAGTACCACAGTAATATTCTACACAATGGCAGCAGTACCATAGTAATATCATACACAATTGCTAGAATACCACAGTAATGTTCTACACAATGGCTACAGCACTACAATAATATTCTACACTATGGCAGCAGTACCACAGTAATATTCTACACAACGGTTGCAGTACCACAGTAATATTCTACACAATGGTTGCAGTACCACAGTAATATTATACACAATGGCTGCAGTACCTCGGTAATATTCTACACAATGGCTGCAGTACCACAGTAATATTCTACACAATGGTTGCAGTACCTCGGTAATATTCTACACAATGGTTGCAGTACCACAGTAATAGTATACGCAATGGCTGCAGTACCTCGGTAATATTCTACACAATGGCTGCAGTACCACAGTAATATTCTACACAATGGTTGCAGTACCTCGGTAATATTCTACACAATGGCTGCAGTACCACAGTAATATTATACACAATGGCTGCAGTACCACAGTAATAGTACACACAATGGTTGCAGTACCACTGTAGTATTCTACACAATGGTTGCAATGCCACAATAATATTATACACAATGGCTGCGGTATCAGAGCAATACTATTCACAATGGTTGCAGCACCACAGTTATATTCTACACAATAGATGCATTACCACAATAATATTATACACAATAGCTGCAAAACCACAGTAGTATTCTACACAATGGAAGCAGTACCACAGTAATATTATACACAATTGCTGTAGTACCACAGTAATATTATACACAATGGCTTCAGAACCACAGTAATATTATACACAATGGTTGCAGTACCACAATAATATTTTCCACAATGGATGCTGTACCACAGTAATATTATATACAATGGCTGCACTACCATAGAAGTATTATACACAACGGTTGCAGTACCACAGTAATATTTTACACAATGGAAGCAGTACCACAGTAATATTATACATAATGGGTGCAGTACCACAGTAATATTCTACACAATAGCTGCAATACCACAGTAATATTTTATACAATGGCTGCATTACCATAGTAACATTCTACACATTGGCTGCAGTACCACAGTAATATTATGCACAATGGTTAGAATACCACAGTAATATTCTACACAATGGCTACAGCAATACAGTAATATTCTACACAATGGCAGCAGTACCATAGTAATATTATACACAATGGCTAAAATACCACAGTAATGTTCTACACAATGGCTACAGCACTACAGTAATATTCTACACTATGGCAGCAGTACCACAGTAATATTCTACACAATGGCTGTAGTACCACAGTAATATTTTACACAATGGATGCAGTCCCACCATAATATTCTATGCAATGTTTGCAGTACCTCGGTAATATTCTACATAATGGCTGCAGTACCGCAGTAATACTCGACAAAATTGCTGCAGTACCATAGTAATATTCTACACAACGGTTGCAGTACCACAATATTATTCTACACAATGGTTGCAGTACCACAGTAATATTCTACACAATGGTTGCAGTACCTCGGTAATATTCTACACAATGGCTGCAGTACCACAGTAACATTATACACAATGGATGCAGTACCACAGTAACATTATACACAATGGATGCAGTACCACAGTAATATTATACACAATGGTTGCAGTACCACTGTAGTATTCTACACAATGGTTGCAATGTCACAATAATATTATACACAGTGGCTGCAGTATCAGAGTAATATTCTACACAATGGATGCAGTACCACAGTAATATTATACACAATGGATGCAGTACCACAGTAACATTATACACAATGGATGCAGTACCACAGTAATATTATACACAATGGTTGCAGTACCACTGTAGTATTCTACACAATGGTTGCAATGCCACAATAATATTATACACAGTGGCTGCAGTATCAGAGTAATATTCTACACAATGGATGCAGTACCACAGTAATATTCTACACAATGGATGCAGTACCACAGTAATATTATACACAATGGTTGCAGTACCACAGTAATATTATACACAATGGATGCAGTACCACAGTAATATTCTACACAATGGATGCAGTACCACAGTAATATTCTACACAATGGTTGCACTACCACCGTAATATGCTACACAATGGTTGCAATGCCACAATAATATTCTACACAATGGTTGCAGTACCACAGTAATATTATACACAATGGATGCAGTACCACAGTAACATTATACACAATGGTTGCAGTACCACTGTAGTATTCTACGCAATGGTTGCAATGCCACAATAATATTATACACAGTGGCTGCAGTATCAGAGTAATATTCTACACAATGGATGCAGTACCACAGTAATATTATACACAATGGATGCAGTACCACAGTAATATTCTACACAATGGTTGCACTACCACAGTAATATGCTACACAATGGTTGCAATGTCACAATAATATTATACACAGTGGCTGCAGTATCAGAGTAATATTCTACACAATGGCTGCAGTATCACAGTAATATTATACACAATGGTTGCACTACCACAGTAATATTCTACACAATGGTTGCAATGCCACAATAATATTATACACAGTGGCTGCAGTATCAGAGTAATATTATACACAATGGTTGCAATACCACAGTAATATTATACACAATGGATGCATTACCACAATAATATTATACACAATAGCTGCAGTACCACAGTAATATTGTACACAATGGATGCAGTACCACAGTAACATTATACACAATGGATGCAGTACCACAGTAATATTATACACAATGGTTGCAGTACCACTGTAGTATTCTACACAATGGTTGCAATGCCACAATAATATTATACACAGTGGCTGCAGTATCAGAGTAATATTCTACACTATGGATGCAGTACCACAGTAATATTATACACAATGGATGCAGTACCACAGTAACATTATACACAATGGATGCAGTACCACAGTAATATTATACACAATGGTTGCAGTACCACTGTAGTATTCTACACAATGGTTGCAATGCCACAATAATATTATACACAGTGGCTGCAGTATCAGAGTAATATTTTACACAATGGATGCAATACCACAGTAATATTCTACACAATGGATGCAGTACCACAGTAATATTATACACAACGGTTGCAGTACCACAGTAATATTATATTCAATGGATGCAGTACCACAGTAATATTCTACACAATGGATGCAGTACCACAGTAATATTCTACACAATGGTTGCACTACCACAGTAATATGCTACACAATGGTTGCAATGCCACAATAATATTCTACACAATGGCTGCAGTTCCACAGTAATATTAAACACAATGGATGCAGTACCACAGTAACATTATACACAACGGTTGCAATACCACTGTAGTATTCTACACAATGGTTGCAATGCCACAATAATATTATACACAGTGGCTGCAGTATCAGAGTAATATTCTACACAATGGATGCAGTACCACAGCAATATTATACACAATGGATGCAGTATCACAGTAATATTCTACACAATGGTTGCACTACCACAGTAATATGCTACACAATGGTTGCAATGCCACAATAATATTATACACAGTGGCTGCAGTATCAGAGTAATATTCTACACAATGGCTGCAGTACCACAGTAATATTATACACAATGGTTCCACTACCACAGTAATATTCTACACAATGGTTGCAATGCCACAATAATATCATACACAGTGGCTGCAGTATCAGAGTAATATTCTACACAGTGGATGCAGTACCACAGTAATATTATACACAATGGATGCAGTACCACAGTAATATTATACACAATGGTTGCAGTACCACAGTAATATTATACACAATGGACACAATACCACAGTAATATTCTACACAATGGATGCAGTACCACAGTAATATTCTACACAATGGTTGCACTACCACAGTAATATGCTACACAATGGTTGCAATGCCACAATAATATTATACACAATGGCTGCAGTACCACAGTAATATTATACACAATGGATGCAGTACCACAGTAACATTATACACAATGGTTGCAGTACCACTGTAGTATTCTACACAATGGTTGCAATTCCACAATAATATTATACACAGTGGCTGCAGTATCAGAGTAATATTCTACACAATGGATGCAGTACCACAGTAATATTATACACAATGGATGCAGTACCACAGTAATATTCTACACAATGGTTGCACTACCACAGTAATATGCTACACAATGGTTGCAATGCCACAATAATATTATACACAGTGGCTGCAGTATCAGAGTAATATTCTACACAATGGCTGCAGTACCACCGTAATATTATACACAATGGTTGCACTACCACAGTAATATTCTACACAATGGTTGCAATGCCACAATAATACTATATACAGTGGCTGCAGTACCTCAGTAATATTATACACAATGGATGCATTACCACAATAATATTATACACAATAGCTGCGGTACCACAGTAATATTCTACACAATGGATGCAGTACCACAGTAACATTATACACAATGGATGCAATACCACAGTAATATTATACACAATGGTTGCAGTACCACTGTAGTATTCTACACAATGGTTGCAATGCCACAATAATATTATACACAGTGGCTGCAGTATCAGAGTAATATTCTACACTATGGATGCAGTACCTCAGTAATATTATACACAATGGATGCAGTACCACAGTAACATTATACACAATGGATGCAGTACCACAGTAATATTATACACAATGGTTGCAGTACCACTGTAGTATTCTACACAATGGTTGCAATGCCACAATAATATTATACACAGTGGCTGCAGTATCAGAGTAATATTCTACACTATGGATGCAGTACCTCAGTAATATTATACACAATGGATGCAGTACCACAGTAACATTATACACAATGGATGCAGTACCACAGTAATATTATACACAATGGTTGCAGTACCACTGTAGTATTCTACACAATGGTTGCAATGCCACAATAATATTATACACAGTGGCTGCAGTATCAGAGTAATATTCTACACAATGGATGCAGTACCACAGTAATATTCTACGCAATGGATGCAGTACCACAGTAATATTATACACAATGGTTGCAGTACCACAGTAATATTCTACACAATGGATGCAGTACCACAGTAATATTCTACACAATGGATGCAGTACCACAGTGATATTCTACACAATGGTTGCACTACCACAGTAATATTATACACAATGGTTGCCGTACCACAGTAATATTATACACAATGGTTGCACTACCACAGTAATATTATACACAATGGTTGCAGTACTACAGTAATATGCTACACAATGGTTGCAATGCCACAATAATATTATACGCAATGGCTGCAGTACCACAGTAATATTATACACAATGGATGCAATACCAGAGTAACATTATACACAATGGTTGCAGTACCACTGTAGTATTCTACACAATGGTTGCAATGCCACAATAATATTATACACAGTGGCTGCAGTATCAGAGTAATATTCTACACAATGGCTGCAGTACCACAGTAATATTATACACAATGGATGCAGTACCACAGTAATATTCTACACAATGGTTGCACTACCACAGTAATATTCTACACAATGGTTGCACTACCACAGTAATATGCTACACAATGGTTGCAATGCCACAATAGTATTATACACAGTGGCTGCAGTATCAGAGTAATATTCTACACAATGGCTGCAGTACTACAGTAATAGTATACACAATGGTTGCACTACCACAGTAATATTCTTCACAATGGTTGCAATGCCACAATAATATTATACACAGTGGCTGCAGTACCACAGTAATATTCTACACAATGGATGCATTACTACAATAATATTATACACAATAGCTGCAGTACCACAGTAATATTATACACAATGGTTGCACTACCACAGTAATATTCTACACAATGGTTGCAATGCCACAATAATATTATACACAGTGGCTGCAGTATCAGAGTAATATTATACACAATGGTTGCAGTACCACAGTAATATTCTACACAATGGATGCATTACCACAATAATATTATACACAATAGCTGCAGTACCACAGTAATATTCTACACAATGGATGCAGTAACACTGTAATATTCTACACAATGGTTGCACTACCACAGTAATATTCTACACAATGGTTGCAATGCCACAATAATATTATACACAGTGGCTGCAGTATCAGAGTAATATTCTACACAATGGCTGCAGTATCAGAGTAATATTCTACACAATGGCTGCACTACCACATTAATATTATACACAATGGTTGCACTACCACATTAATATTCTACACAATGGTTGCAATGCCACAATAATATTATACACAGTGGCTGCAGTATCAGAGTAATATTATACACAATGGTTGCAGTACCACAGTAATATTCTACACAATGGATGCACTACCACAATAATATTATACACAATAGCTGCAGTACCACAGTAATATTCTGCACAATGGATGCAGTACCACAGTAATATTATACACAATGGTTGCACTACCACAATAATATTCTACACAATGGTTGCAATGCCACAATAATATTATTCACAGTGGCTGCAGTATCAGAGTAATATTATACACACTGGTTGCAGTACCACAGTAATATTCTACACAATGGATGCATTACCACAATAATATTATACACAATAGCTGCAGTACCACAGTAATATTATACACAATGGATGCAGTACCACAGTAATATTCTACACAATGGTTGCATTACCACAATAATATTATACACAATGTTATCTGCCGTTCTACTTCACTTGCCCTCAAACCAATGATATGCCAATGTTATTTGTCGTTCTAATTCACTTGCCCTCAAACCAAGGATATGTCAATGTTATCTGTAATTCTACTTCACTTGCCCTCTAAACAACGATATGCCAATGTTATCTGCCGTTCTACTTCACTTGCCCTCTAACCAACGATATGTCAATGTTATCTGTCGTTCTACTTCACTTGCCCTCTAACCAACGATATGTCAATGTTATCTGCCGTTCTACTTCACTTGCCCTCTAACCAACGATATGTCAATGTTATCTGCCTTTCTACTTCACTTGCCCTCTAACCAACGATAGGTCAATGTTATCTGCCGTTCTACTTCACTTGCACTCTAACCAACGACATGCCAATGTTATGTGCCGTTCAACTTCACTTGCCCTCTAACCAACGATATGCCAATGCTATCTGCCGTTTTACTTCACTTGCCCTCTAACCAACGATATGCCAATGTTATCTGCTGTTCTACTTCACTTGCCGTCTAGCCAACGATATGCCAATGTTTTCATTGTCCAGAGTCGACTGTAATCCCGATGTTGCGGATGGTCGGTGATGGAACAATGTTGCATCCGCATACACTAACACACGAAACGTCATGCAGGTGTTTACGATTTGGTGCTGTGATGATAATAGCCTCGGTCTTGTTTTCGTTTAGCAGTAGTTTGTGGTCTGACATCCACTGCTTTGCTTCTTCGATGTATTGCTTGAAGCGGTCAACCGCATCAGGGGCTTCTCCATCCCGCGTTCCACTCAGGTCAACGTATAGTTGGGCGTCATCTGCATGAAAATGGTATTGCAGCTTGTGCCTTCTGAAGATAGCACCCAATGGCAGAGTGGAGATAGAGAAGAGTATTGGGCCCAGCACAGACCCCTGTGGGATGCCAGACTCGATCAATGGTCTATGTTATTTGTGGCCACTAATGCACACTGACTAAGTCCGGTTCGACAAGTACGACTCCAGCCATTTCAGTGCGATGCTTTTAATGCCTATGTTGCGCAGCTGGTTGATTAACTTCGAGTGGTCAACAACGCCGCACTCATATCGAGCAGCACGGCCAGCACACCTTTCCTTTTGTGAAAGGAAAGGAGGTGGTCATTCTGAATACGCACCAGTGCTGTTTCAGTGCTGTGATGTTGTCTGTACGCACTTTGGAAATTGTCCATCAAATTGTTGTTGTCTAGATGCTGGCGAAGTTGGACTGCTACGTGGCGCTGCAGTAAATTTGAAACAAATTACAGGTTCGATATAGGCCGGTAGTTGTTTATCTAGTCTGAAACAAGGTTTGGTTTCTTTAATAGAGGTGTGATAACAGCATGTTTAAAGTTGGCCGGCACGGACCCTGACTCGAGCAACACATTGATGAGTGTAGCTAATGTCGGCGCAAGATATGCCAATGTTATCTGTCATTCTACTTCACTTGCCCTCTAACCAACAATATGCCAATGTTATATGTCGTTCTACTTCACTTGCCCTCTAACCAACGATATGTCAATGTTATCTGCCGTTCTACTTCACTTGCCCTCTAACCAACGATATGTCAATGTTATCTGCCTTTCTACTTCACTTGCCCTCTAACCAACGATAGGTCAATGTTATCTGCCGTTCTACTTCACTTGCCCTCTAACCAACGACATGCCAATGTTATGTGCCGTTCAACTTCACTTGCCCTCTAACCAACGATATGCCAATGCTATCTGCCGTTTTACTTCACTTGCCCTCTAACCAACGATATGCCAATGTTATCTGCTGTTCTACTTCACTTGCCGTGTAGCCAACGATATGCCAATGTTTTCATTGTCCAGAGTCGACTGTAATCCCGATGTTGCGGATGGTCGGTGATGGAACAATGTTGCATCCGCATACACTAACACACGAAACGTCATGCAGGTGTTTACGATTTGGTGCCGTGATGATAATAGCCTCGGTCTTGTTTTCGTTTAGCAGTAGTTTGTGGTCTGACATCCACTGCTTTGCTTCTTCGATGTATTTCTTGAAGCGGTCAACCGCATCAGGGGCTTCTCCATCCCGCGTTCCACTCAGGTCAACGTATAGCTGGGCGTCATCTGCATGAAAATGGTATTGCAGCTTGTGCCTTCTGAAGATAGCACCCAATGGCAGAGTTAAGATAGAGAAGAGTATTGGGCCCAGCACAGACCCCTGTGGGATGCCAGACTCGATCAATGGTCTATGTTATTTGTGGCCACTAATGCACACTGACTAAGTCCGGTTCGACAAGTACGACTCCAGCCATTTCAGTGCGATGCCTTTAATGCCTATGTTGCGCAGCTGGTTGATTAACTTCGAGTGGTCAACAACGCCGCACTCATATCGAGCAGCACGGCCAGCACACCTTTCCTTTTGTGAAAGGAAAGGAGGTGGTCATTCTGAATACGCACCAGTGCTGTTTCAGTGCTGTGATGTTGTCTGTATGCACTTTGGAAATTGTCCATCAAATTGTTGTTGTCTAGATGCTGGCGAAGTTGGACTGCTACGTGGCGCTGCAGTAAATTTGAAACAAATTACAGGTTCGATATAGGCCGGTAGTTGTTTATCTAGTCTGAAACAAGGTTTGGTTTCTTTAATAGAGGTGTGATAATAGCATGTTTAAAGTTGGCCGGCACGGACCCTGACTCGAGCAACACATTGATGAGTGTAGCTAATGTCGGCGCAAGATATGCCAATGTTATCTGTCATTCTACTTCACTTGCCCTCTAACCAACAATATGCCAATGTTATATGTCGTTCTACTTCACTTGCCCTCTAACCAACGATATGCCAATGTTATCTGTCGTTCTACTTCACTTGACCTCTAACCAACGATATGCCGTAAAGTAGAACGGCAGATAACATTGGTATATCGTTGGTTAGAGGACAAATGAAATAGAATGGCAGATAACATTGACACATCGTTGGTTTGAGGGCAAGTGGAGTAGAACGACATATAACATTGGCATATCGTTGGTTAGAGGGCAAGTGAAGTAGAGCGGCAGATAGCACTGACATATCGTTGGTTTGAGGGCAAGTGAAGTAGAACGGCAGATAACATTGACATATCGTTGGTTAGAGGGCAAGTGAAATAGAACGACAGATAACATTGGCATATGGTTGGTTTGAGGGCAATTGGAGTAGAACGGCAGATAACATTGGCATATCATTGGTTTGAGGGCAAGTGAAGTAGAACGGCAGATAACATTGACATATCGTTGGTTTGAGGGCAATTGGAGTAGAACGGCAGATAACATTGGCATATCATTGGTTTGAGGGCAAGTGAAGTAGAACGGCAGATAACATTGACATATCGTTGGTTTGAGGGCAATTGGAGTAGAACGGCAGATAACATTGGCATATCATTGGTTTGAGGGCAAGTGAAGTAGAACGGCAGATAACATTGACATATCGTTGGTTTGAGGGCAATTGGAGTAGAACGGCAGATAACATTGGCATATCATTGGTTTGAGGGCAAGTGAAGTAGAACGGCAGATAACATTGACATATCGTTGGTTTGAGGGCAATTGGAGTAGAACGGCAGATAACATTGGCATATCGTTGGTTTTAGGGCAAGTGAAGTAGAACGGCAGATAACATTGGCATATCATTGGTTTGAGGGCAATTGGAGTAGAACGGCACATAACATTGACATATCGTTGGTTAGATGGCAAGTGAAATAGAACGACAGATAACATTGGCATATGGTTGGTTTGAGGGCAATTGGAGTAGAACGGCACATAACATTGGCATATCATTGGTTTGAGGGCAAGTGAAATAGAACGACAGATAACATTGGCATATCATTGGTTTGAGGGCAATTGGAGTAGAACGGCACATAACATTGACATATCGTTGGTTAGATGGCACGTGAAATAGAACGACAGATAACATTGGCATATCGTTGGTTTGAAGGCAATTGGAGTAGAACGGCAGATAACATTGGCATATCATTGGTTTGAGGGCAAGTGAAGTAGAACGGCAGATAACATTGGCATATCTTTGGTTTGAGGGCAAGTGAAGTAGAACGGCAGATAACATTGACATATCGTTGGTTAGAGGGCAAGTGAAATAGAACGTCAGATAACGTAGGTAAATCGTTGGTTAGATGCAATGAAAATAATAATCGAATGCAAGGTGAAATATCAGATGGCTTAAGCAACTCAATAAGAACAAAACAATGAAAACGCAAGATACACATCCTCGGTAGCTTCACTCATATGAATTGAGTTTAGACTATGACAACATAGAACACATCGTATAACTGACACGAATTGACACAACACAATGAATAGTGCAATATTTTCTCTTTTTTACTGAAACTGAGAATACATCGATTAAATGCAAGCTCCTAATGTGAACTCCGATGGAAACTTATACTGTACATCGATGACGTCGTTATAGAATCCTTTCAATCTGACATCCTGCTTTGTGATGTAGACGTTGATGACGCTCTCTCTAGCTCTATCGTGGGAACCGTGCACTGCAGAACCAACTCGTTGCTCGATGACGCATGTATCTGTCGTTTCTTTCTGTTTGCCAGAGGGCGCAGTGTGAACGACAACAGTCCAGCGACTGTCATGGCGCTGCCGCTCAGGTAGAACGCCACCTGTCGGTCGGGGAATACATCGCAGAGCCAGCCTAGATGTAGAGTGACATAGAACAGTCTATATGTAACAATCTAGGCGTAGAGTGGCATTGAACAGTCTAGATGTAGAGTGGCATAGAATAGTCTAGGTGTAGAATGGCATAGAAAAGTGTAGATGTAGAGTGGCATAGAATAGTCTAGGTGTAGAATGGCATAGAAAAGTGTAGATGTAGAGTGGCATAGAATAGTCTACGTGTAGAGTTGCACTGAATAGTCTAGATGTAGAGTGGCATAGAATAATCTTGGTGTACAGTGGCGTAGAACAGTCTATATGTAACAGTCCAACTATGTGGAATTCGCTTCCCGTTAATGTTAAATCAGCAGAAAATATTGTTACATTTCGTCGTCACCTAAAAAACCTATCTTTTCAATATCGCCTATCCTCCCTAGCTTCCTAGTACATCCATCCATTTGTTGACGACTTTCGCCTAGCGAGTACGAAAATGCTTAATCCTTTGGTTTTGGAACGCCACTGAGCTCGGATTGTCTGAGGATATTGGCGCGTTAGAAGTGATTTATTATTATTATTATTAACACAGCATACGAAGAATGGCATAGAACATTATAGAATCTGGATGCACAGTGGCATAGAACAGTCTATGTAACAGCCAAGATGAATTGCACTGCTGAGTTGCACAGATCGTACGGCACACGTGTGTAACAATAGTATAATGACTTATAAGAAGACGCAGCCGTAAACTTCCGCCGAGACTGACCAGCGAGAGGAGGTCCGATGTAGCACCCGGCGCCTTTGAACAGACCTATCAGACCGAACGCGTTAGTGAGCGCATCAAGGCCCATTAGATCGACGATGATTACAGACTGCAGTGATATGAACGAAGCTGGAACAATGCACGCGTCTCACGGATATATAAACATCCATTTTCACAAGCAGCTACATACACGTAAAGCACACACAAAGACTGTGCGTGTGTGCGTGTGTGCGTGTGTACGTGCGTGCGTGTGCGTGTGCGTGCTTGCGTGCACGTGACAATTACGGCGAACTTGTTGTTGTGACACAAGAACCTCTTGTTTAGAAAGATAACAAGTGTAGATATACATTCAGACGTTAGATAACAAGTGTAGATATACATTCAGACGTTAGATAACAAGTGTAGATATACATTCAGACGTTAGGTAACAAGTGTAGATATACATTCAGACGTTAGGTAACAAGTGTAGATATACATTCAGACGTTAGGTAACAAGTGTAGATATCCATTCAGACGTTAGGTAACAAGTGTAGATATACATTCAGACGTTAGATAACAAGTGTAGATATACATTCAGACGCTAACAAGTTAATGTGTCGTTGTATAATGGAGACACATCAGTAAGTACTAAAACACGAAATATAATAATATCAATTATAAATCTACTTTTACATCAATAAGTTAATAATTGAATTGCATTCCTTTAAAAAATTAATGCATGGTTTGACACGTTTTTGAAATAATAAATCATTTATAACAAGTGAAACGTTGTCCTCGCATTAGTTGTGTGAATAAAGACCGTCTCACCTATACATATGCCGTAGACGGCGGCGTACAGCGCCAAAAGCGGATAAGTGTTGCACCAAGGACACAGAATGGTCGCCACGCCACCTAGTGTCATCATAACGCTACTGATGACGACACAGTCACCGCGAGGCATGTCTGACACCCAGCCGACTAGCACACGTGATGTCGTGTTTGTTGTATTAATGATAGAGATGAGTAAAGCGCCGTCACGTAGCGCGATTCCTACGTGTAACGACGTCTGTGGTAGATACATGAAGGGTACGTAGAATCCTGAAGAAAGATACATATTTCTGGGAGAGACACATGACGGGTACATAGAATACTGACAAGAGAAACAAACTTCTGGGGTAGATATATGAATGGCACGAAGAATCCTGACGAAAAAACAGCAATAAGACAGGTGCGTAGAATCCTAACGAGGAAACAACAGTAATTGAAAATAACATTTAAATACAACATTTAGAATTTCGCGTCACGTGTGAAGCTTTCTTGCATATAGATGAACGAAAAAACTGGCACTTACCAGTCATACACAGGACACAGTACACGTATCAGCCATACACAGGACACAGAAAACGTATCAGCCATACACAGGACACAAAAAACGTACCAGTCATACACAGGACACAGAACCCGAACCAGTCATACACAGGACACAGAACACGTACCAGTCATATACAGGACACAGAACACGTACCAGTCATACACAGGAATCAAAACACGTACCAGCAATACACAGGACTCAGAACACGTACCAGTCATACACAGGACACAGAACACGTACCAGTCATATACAGGACACAGAACACGTACCAGTCATACACATGACATAATACGCGTACCAGTCATATACAGGGCAGAGTACACGTACCAGTCATACACAGGACAGAGTACACGTACCAGCCATACACAGGATATAGGACACGTACCAGCCATACACAGGACACAGAACACGTACCAGTCATACACATGATATAATACGCGTACCAGTCATACACAGGACAGAGTACACATACCAGTCACACACAGGACAGAGTACACATATCAGTCATATACAGGACAGAGTACACGTACCAGTCATACACAGGACACAGTACACGTACCATTCATATACAGGACAGAGTACACGTACCAGTCATACACAGGACAGGACACACGTACCAGGCATGCACAGGACAGAGTACACGTACCAGTCATAGATAGGACAGAGCACACGTACCAGGCATAGACAGGACAGAGCACACGTACCAGGCATATACAGGTCAAAGTACACGTACCAGTCATACACAGGACACAGAACACGTACCAGTCATACACAGGACACAGAACACATTCCAGTCATACACAGGACACAGAACACGTACCAGTCATAAACAGGACACAAAACACGTACCAGCCATACACAAGACTCAGAACACGTACCAGCCATGCACAGGAAACAGAACACGTACCAGTCATACACAGGACACATAACACGTACCAGTCACACACAGGACACAAAACACGTACCAGTCATACACAGGACACAAAACATGTACTAGCCATGCACAGGAAACAGAACAAGTACCAGTCATACACAGGACACAGAACACGTACCAGTCATATACAGGACACAGAACACGTACCAGTCTTACACATGAAATAATACGCGTACCAGTCATATACAGGGCAGAGTACACGTACCAGTCATACACAGGACAGAGTACACGTACCAGTCATACACAGGACACAAACAACGTACTAGCCATACACAGGACTCAGAACACGTACCAGCCATACACAGGACACAGAACACATACTAGTCATACACAGGACATAGAACACGTATCAGTCATACACAGGACACAAAACACGTACCAGCCATGCACAGGACACAGAACACGTACCAGTCATACACAGTACACAAAACACATACCAGTCATACACAGGACACAGAACACGTACCAGTCATAAACAGGACACAAAACACGTACCAGCCATACACAAGACTCAGAACACGTACCAGCCATGCACAGGAAACAGAACACGTACCAGTCATACACAGGACACATAACACGTACCATTCACACACAGGACACAAAACACGTACCAGTCATACACAGGACACAAAACACGTACTAGCCACGCACAGGAAACAGAACACGTACCAGTCATACACAGGACACAGAACACGTACCAGTCATATACAGGACACAGAACACGTACCAGTCTTACACATGAAATAATACGCGTACCAGTCATATACAGGGCAGAGTACACGTACCAGTCATACACAGGACACAAAAAACGTACTAGCCATACACAGGACTCAGAACACGTACCAGCCATACACAGGACACAGAACACATACTAGTCATACACAGGACATAGAACACGTATCAGTCATACACAGGACACAAAACACGTACCAGCCATGCACAGGACACAGAACACGTACCAGTCATACACAGTACACAAAACACATACCAGTCATACACAGGACAGAGTACATGTACCAGCCATACACAGGACATAGAACACCTACCAGCCATACACATGACACAGAACACGTACCAGTCATACACATGATATAATACGCGTACCAGTCATATACAGGACAGAGTACACGTACCATTCATATACAGGACAGAGTACACGTAGCAGTCATACACAGGACAGAGTACACGTACCATTCATATACAGGATAGAGTACACGTACCAGTCATACACAGGACAGAGTACACGTAGCAGTCATACACAGGACAGAGCACATGTACCAGTCATACACAGGACAGAGCACACGTACCAGTCATACACAGGACAGAGCACACGTAGCAGTCATACACAGGACAGAGCACATGTACCAGTCATACACAGGACAGAGCACACGTACCAGTCATACACTGGACAGAGTACACGTACCAGTCATACACAGGACAGAGCACATGTACCAGTCATACACAGGACAGAGTACACGTACCAGTCATACACAGGACAGAGCACACGTAGCAGTCATACACAGGACAGAGCACACGTACCAGTCATACACTGGACAGAGTACACGTACCAGTCATACACAGGACAGAGCACATGTACCAGTCATACACAGGACAGAGCACACGTACCAGTCATACACAGGACAGAGCACACGTACCAGTCATACACTGGACAGAGTACACGTACCAGTCATACACAGGACAGAGTACACATACCAGTCATACACAGGACAGAGCACATGTACCAGTCATACACAGTACAGTGCACACCTACCAGTCTTACCCAGGACAGAGCACACGTACCAGTCATACACAGGACAGAGCACATGTACCAGTCATACACAGTACAGTGCACACCTACCAGTCTTACCCAGGACAGAGCACACGTACCAGTCATACACAGGACAGAACACACGTACCAGTCATACACAGTACAGAGCACACGTACCAGTCATATACAGAAAGGATATCGCACAGTATGCGCAGCACACCGAGTCCTTAAGGAGGGTCGTGTCGACGAGTTTGAGCAAGGTGACGACGCAGGTGTACACGCCCGATGCTAGTCCTCGCTTCTTGTCGGGCGGCGGCTGTTTCGGCACAACGATCATGCTCCGATTGAAAGACTGCAAATTAACAACATTCATTCCCGATCCACATTATACACATATTTAGAGCGATCTGCGACCGCCGCTGGCCACCCGCCCCCAATAGCAGCCTGCAGATAAATGTTGATTAAGTGGTGTAACATAGTAACATAGTTACAGGAAACTCAACGTTAATGGTGGGGTTAGTTTATCGAAGTCCAAACATAAGCGTAGAAGAGATTGAAAAAGTACAAAACGCTATAAGGGAAATTAGCAAACGGGACTGTATTATTATGGGAGATTTTAACCATGGTCATATACAATGGAAATCTCTACAGAGTACGGGGAGTTAGGACCACAAGTTTTTAGTTTTAATAAAAGACAGTTTCCTTTCCCAACATGTGCCAGAGCCAACCAGGGGTGAGAATGTGTTAGACATAGTTTTGTCCTCACAGAATGAATTAGTTGACAATGTCAAATTATGTGAGCCACTGGGAAGTAGTGATCACAACCATATACATTTTACCATCAAAATAAAGTCAGAAAGAAATAATAAAAAGCAGTTCAGGAGAAATGTTCACAAAGGAAGATATAAGGTAATGAGGAAATATTTAGCAAAGATAGACTGGAACAACACACTGAAGAATAAGTCAGCAACAAAATGCTGGAATATCTTAAAGAGTGAAATAGAGTGCATCGTCGATAAATTTGTCCCCTTACAAAAACAAGGGTAACGGTCCAGAAAGAAATACTTATCGAAAGAAGCAATTAAAAAAATTAAGTACAAACAAACGATGTGGAAGTCATATAGACGTACTGGAAATAACGAAGACTACAACATTTATAAAGAAGCACTAAACCAAGCTACAACTGAAATTCGAAGAGAAGCTACGAACACAAATTAGCTTGTAATATAAAACAAGACAGCAAGAGTTTTTATGCATATGTTCGGAGCAAACAGAAAGTTCAGGATACTGTCGGTCCTCTAGAAGATAGTGCTGGAAATATTATATCAGAGGGATTCTTAATGGCAGAATACCTGAATGAGTATTTTAGTTCAGTGTTTACCAGGGAAGATATTAGTTCACTGCCAGTACCAGAGGCTAAGTTCAAGAGGCCAGAATCAGACTATTTAGGACAGTTAATTGTAACCCCGGAAATGGTAGCTAAGAAAATCAGGGCTATGAAGTATAATAAATCACATGAAGTGGATGGGATTCCGCCCAAACTACTATTGGAAATTGTAGAACAAATTAGCATACCACTTACAAGAGTTTTCAACTTGTCATTAGAAGAGGGAGTGGTTCCTTTAGAATGGAAAAAAGCAAACATTATACAGTTATTTAAGAAAGGTTCCAGAAACAAGACAGAGAACTACATACCAGTGAGTTTAACGTCAGTGATTTGAATATTATTAGAAAAATCTAATTAAAGATCACATGGTGGATTTTCTTGTTAAACATAACTTGTTAAACCCATCTCAACATGGGTTTCTAAAAGCGAGGTCATGCTTAATAAATATGTTATGTTTTTTGGAAGATATCACTAAATGGGTAGACGAAGGATCACCAGTAGATATCATTTACTTAGATTTTCAGAAAGCTTTTGACAAAGTGCCACATCAAAGATTACTGCTTAAACTAAAGGCCCATGGCATAGGAAATGGCTTAATTAACTGGATATAAAAATGGCTATTTGACAGAAGACAACGGGTAGTAGTTGATGGGGAGGCTTCAAACTGGAAATCAGTTTTGAGTGGGGTACCACAGGGATCAATACTGGGATTTATATTATTCTTAATATATATCAACGATTTGGATGATGATATAACAAGCAAGGTTTTGAAATTTGCGGATGATACCAAATTGTTTAGAAGGATTAAACGTGATGAAGATAGACAACATTTACAAGATGATCTTGACAGATTGATAAAATGGTCCGAAAAATGGCAAATGTTGTTCAATTTTGGGAAATGTAAATGCCTCCACACAGGACATGGGAACGAAGATGTACAATATACAATCGGGGGTTCTGTACTAAGTACTACTGTAAAAGAAAATGACTTAGGGTTAACCATTAGTGCTGATATGAAGGTTTCAGAGCAGTGCAGTATTGCTGCTTCAAATCAAATGCTTGGATTAATTAGGCCAAACATAACGCATAAGGAAAAAGAGCTAATAATACTGCTGTACAAATAACTAGTTAGGCCTCATTTAGAATATTGTATTCAAGCGTGGAAGTCATATCGCAGGAAGGACATAGATAAGCTAGAAAGAGTACAGAGGAGAGCAACAAAAATTATACCAAAACTGAGGGATCTTAGTTACGAAATACGCCTAAACAAATGTGGTTTAACAACACTAGAAACCAGGAGATTGAGAGAAGATCA
>CM034540.1:519659-653115 GCA_020002185.1 Paraescarpia echinospica | reverse complement strand
CGGTTGTGCTGTGTGACATGGAGAGTGTGAGAAGATATCACTCTCTTGTGAAGGTGTGTTTGTACTCTTTGAAGGCGGTTGTGCTGTGTGACATGGAGAGTGTGAGAAGATGATATCACTCTCTTGTGAAGGTGTGTTTGTACTCTTTGAAGGCGGTTGTGCTGTGTGACATAGAGAGTATGAGAAGATGATATCACTCTCTTGTGAAGGTGTGTTTGTACTCTTTGAAGGCGGTTGAGCTGTGTGACATGGAGAGTGTGAGAAGATGATGTCACTCTCTTGTGAAGGTGTGTTTGTACTCTTTGACGGCGGTTGAGCTGTGTGACATAGAGAGTGTGAGAAGATGATATCACTCTCTTGTGAAGGTGTGTTTGTTCTCTTTGAAGGCAGTTGTGCTTTGTGACATGGAGAGTGTGAGAAGATGATATCACTCTCTTGTGAAGGTGTGTTTGTTCTCTTTGAAGGCGGTTGTGCTGTGTGACATGGAGAGTGGGAAGATATCACTCTCTTGTGAAGGTGTGTTTGTACTCTTTGAAGGCTGTTGTGCTGAGTGACATAGAGAGTGTGAGAAGATGATATCACTCTCTTGTGAAGGTGTGTTTGTACTCTTTGAAGGCTGTTGTGCTGTGTGACATAGAGAGTGTGAGAAGATGATATCACTCTCTTGTGAAGGTGTGTTTGTACTCTTTGAAGGCGGTTGTGCTGTGTGACATAGACAGTGTGAGAAGATGATATCACTCTCTTGTGAAGGTGTGTTTGTTCTCTTTGAAGGCAGTTGTGCTGTGTGACATAGAGAGTGTGAGAAGATGATATCACTCTCTTGTGAAGGTGTGTTTGTTCTCTTTGAAGGCGGTTGTGCTGTGTGACATGGAGAGTGTGAGAAGATGATATCACTCTCTTGTGAAGGTGTGTTTGTACTCTTTGAAGGCGGTTGTGCTGTGTGACATGGAGAGTGTGAGAAGATGATATCACTCTCTTGTGAAAGTGTGTTTGTTCTCTTTGAAGGCGGTTGTGCTGTGTGACATGGAGAGTGTGAGAAGATGATATCACTCTCTTGTGAAGGTGTGTTTGTTCTCTTTGAAGGCGGTTGTGCTGTGTGACATGGAGAGTGTGAGAAGATGATATCACTCTCTTGTGAAGGTGTGTTTGTTCTCTTTGAAGACGGTTGTGCTGTGTGACATGGAGAGTGTGAGAAGATATCACTCTCTTGTGAAGGTGTGTTTGTACTCTTTGAAGGCTGTTGTGCTGTGTGACATGGAGAGTGTGAGAAGATGATATCACTCTCTTGTGAAGGTGTGTTTGTACTCTTTGAAGGCTGTTGTGCTGTGTGACATGGAGAGTGTGAGAAGATGATATCACTCTCTTGTGAAGGTGTGTTTGTTCTCTTTGAAGGCAGTTGTGCTGTGTGACATGGAGAGTGTGAGAAGATGATATCACTCTCTTGTGAAGGTGTGTTTGTACTCTTTGAAGGCGGTTGTGCTGTGTGACATGGAGTGTGTGAGAAGATGATATCACTCTCTTGTGAAGGTGTGTTTGTACTCTTTGAAGGCGGTTGTGCTGTGTGACATGGAGAGTGTGAAAAGATATCACTCTCTTGTGAAGGTGTGTTTGTACTCTTTGAAGGCAGTTGTGCTGTGTGACATAGAGAGTGTGAGAAGATGATGCCACTCTCTTGTGAAGGTGTGTTTGTACTCTTTGAAGGCGGTTGTGCGGTGTGACATAGAGAGTGTGAGAAGATGATGTCACTCTCTTGTGAAGGTGTGTTTGTACTCTTTGAAGGCAGTTGTGCTGTGTGACAGAGAGTGTGAGAAGGTGATGTCACTCTCTTGTGAAGGCGTGTTTGTACTCTTTGAAGGCGGTTGTGCTGTGTGATATAGAGAGTGTGAGAAGATGATGTCACTCTCTTGTGAAGGTTTGTTTGTACTCTTTGAAGGTGGTTGTGCTGTGTGAGATAGAGAGTGTGAGAAGATGATGTCTCTCTCTTGTGAAGGCGTGTTTGTACTCTTTGAAGGCGGTTGTGCTGTGTGACATAGACAGTGTGAGAAGATGATGTCTCTCTCTTGTGAAGGTGTGTTTGTACTCTTTGAAGGCAGTTGTGCTGTGTGACATAGAGAGTGTGAGAAGGTGATGTCATTCTCTTGTGAAGGCATGTTTGTACTCTTTGAGCGGATTTGTGCTGTGTGACATGATGTGAGAGATGATATCACTCTCTCTTGTGTGAAGGTCATGTTTGTTCTCTTTGAAGGCTGATTTGTGCTGTGTGACATGGAGGTGGGAAGATATCACTCTCTTGTGAAGGTGTGTTTGTACTCTTTGAAGGCTGTTGTGCTGAGTGACATAGAGGGGGTGTGAGAAGATGATATCACTCATGAAGAGTGTGTTGTACTCTTTGAGGCTGTTGTGCTGTGGCATAGAGTGTGAGAGATGATATCACTCTCTTGTGAAGGTGTGTTTGTTCTCTTTGAAGGCGGTTGTGCTGTGTGACATGGAGAGTGTGAGAAGATGATATCACTCTCTTGTGAAGGTGTGTTTGTACTCTTTGAAGGCGGTTGTGCTGTGTGACATGGAGAGTGTGAGAAGATGATATCACTCTCTTGTGAAGGTGTGTTTGTACTCTTTGAAGGCGGTTGTGCTGTGTGACATAGAGAGTGTGAGAAGATGATATCACTCTCTTGTGAAGGTGTGTTTGTACTCTTTGAAGGCGGTTGAGCTGTGTGACATGGAGAGTGTGAGAAGATGATGTCACTCTCTTGTGAAGGTGTGTTTGTACTCTTTGAAGGCGGTTGAGCTGTGTGACATAGAGAGTGTGAGAAGATGATATCACTCTCTTGTGAAGGTGTGTTTGTTCTCTTTGAAGGCAGTTGTGCTTTGTGACATGGAGAGTGTGAGAAGATGATATCACTCTCTTGTGAAGGTGTGTTTGTTCTCTTTGAAGGCGGTTGTGCTGTGTGACATGGAGAGTGGGAAGATATCACTCTCTTGTGAAGGTGTGTTTGTACTCTTTGAAGGCTGTTGTGCTGTGTGACATAGAGAGTGTGAGAAGATGTTATCACTCTCTTATGAAGGTGTGTTTGTACTCTTTGAAGGCTGTTGTGCTGTGTGACATAGAGAGTGTGAGAAGATGATATCACTCTCTTGTGAAGGTGTGTTTGTACTCTTTGAAGGCGGTTGTGCTGTGTGACATAGACAGTGTGAGAAGATGATATCACTCTCTTGTGAAGGTGTGTTTGTTCTCTTTGAAGGCAGTTGTGCTGTGTGACATAGAGAGTGTGAGAAGATGATATCACTCTCTTGTGAAGGTGTGTTTGTACTCTTTGAAGGCGGTTGTGCTGTGTGACATGGAGAGTGTGAGAAGATGATATCACTCTCTTGTGAAGGTGTGTTTGTTTTCTTTGAAGGCGGTTGTGCTGTGTGACATGGAGAGTGTGAGAAGATATCACTCTCTTGTGAAGGTGTGTTTGTACTCTTTGAAGGCTGTTGTGCTGTGTGACATAGAGAGTGTGAGAAGATGATATCACTCTCTTGTGAAGGTGTGTTTGTACTCTTTGAAGGCTGTTGTGCTGTGTGACATGGAGAGTGTGAGAAGATGATATCACTCTCTTGTGAAGGTGTGTTTGTACTCTTTGAAGGCTGTTGTGCTGTGTGACATGGAGAGTGTGAGAAGATGATATCACTGTCTTGTGAAGGTGTGTTTGTTCTCTTTGAAGGCAGTTGTGCTGTGTGACATGGAGGGAGTGTGAGAAGATGATATCACTCTTGTGAAGGTGTGTTTTGTACTCTTTGAAGCTGTTGTGCTGTGTGACATAGAGGGGGTGTGAGAAGATGATATCACTCTCTTGTGAAGGTGTGTTTGTACTCTTTGAAGGCTGTTGTGCTGTGTGACATAGAAATTGTGAGAAAGATGATATCACTCTCTCTTGTGAAGGTGTGTTTTGTACTCTTTGAAGGCTGTTGTGCTGTGTGACATGGAGAGTGTGAGAAGATGATATCACTCTCTTGTGAAGGTGTGTTTGTACTCTTTGAAGGCGGTTGTGCTGTGTGACATGGAGAGTGTGAGAAGATGATATCACTCTCTTGTGAAGGTGTGTTTGTTCTCTTTGAAGGCGGTTGTGCTGTGTGACATGGAGAGTGTGAGAAGATGATATCACTCTCTTGTGAAGGTGTGTTTGTTCTCTTTGAAGGCGGTTGTGCTGTGTGACATGGAGAGTGTGAGAAGATATCACTCTCTTGTGAAGGTGTGTTTGTACTCTTTGAAGGCTGTTGTGCTGTGTGACATGGAGAGTGTGAGAAGATGATATCACTCTCTTGTGAAGGTGTGTTTGTACTCTTTGAAGGCTGTTGTGCTGTGTGACATAGAGAGTGTGAGAAGATGATATCACTCTCTTGTGAAGGTGTGTTTGTACTCTTTGAAGGCGGTTGTGCTGTGTGACATAGACAGTGTGAGAAGATGATATCACTCTCTTGTGAAGGTGTGTTTGTTCTCTTTGAAGGCAGTTGTGCTGTGTGACATGGAGAGTGTGAGAAGATGATATCACTCTCTTGTGAAGGTGTGTTTGTTCTCTTTGAAGGCGGTTGTGCTGTGTGACATGGAGAGTGTGAGAAGATGATATCACTCTCTTGTGAAGGTGTGTTTGTACTCTTTGAAGGCGGTTGTGCTGTGTGACATGGAGAGTGTGAGAAGATGATATCACTCTCTTGTGAAAGTGTGTTTGTTCTCTTTGAAGGCGGTTGTGCTGTGTGACATGGAGAGTGTGAGAAGATGATATCACTCTCTTGTGAAGGTGTGTTTGTTCTCTTTGAAGGCGGTTGTGCTGTGTGACATGGAGAGTGTGAGAAGATGATATCACTCTCTTGTGAAGGTGTGTTTGTTCTCTTTGAAGGCAGTTGTGCTGTGTGACATGGAGAGTGTGAGAAGATGATATCACTCTCTTGTGAAGGTGTGTTTGTTCTCTTTGAAGGCAGTTGTGCTGTGTGACATAGAGAGTGTGAGAAGATGATATCACTCTCTTGTGAAGGTGTGTTTGTTCTCTTTGAAGGCAGTTGTGCTGTGTGACATGGAGAGTGTGAGAAGATGATATCACTCTCTTGTGAAGGTGTGTTTGTTCTCTTTAAAGGCGGTTGTGCTGTGTGACATGGAGAGTGTGAGAAGATATCACTCTCTTGTGAAGGTGTGTTTGTACTCTTTGAAGGCTGTTGTGCTGTGTGACATAGAGAGTGTGAGAAGATGATATCACTCTCTTGTGAAGGTGTGTTTGTACTCTTTGAAGGCTGTTGTGCTGTGTGACATAGAGAGTGTGAGAAGATGATATCACTCTCTTGTGAAGGTGTGTTTGTACTCTTTGAAGGCGGTTGTGCTGTGTGACATGGAGAGTGTGAAAAGATATCACTCTCTTGTGAAGGTGTGTTTGTACTCTTTGAAGGCAGTTGTGCTGTGTGACATAGAGAGTGTGAGAAGATGATGCCACTCTCTTGTGAAGGTGTGTTTGTACTCTTTGAAGGCGGTTGTGCTGTGTGACATAGAGAGTGTGAGAAGATGATGTCACTCTCTTGTGAAGGTGTGTTTGTACTCTTTGAAGGCGGTTGTGCTGTGTGACAGAGAGTGTGAGAATGTGATGTCACTCTCTTGTGAAGGTGTGTTTGTACTCTTTGAAGGCAGTTGTGCTGTGTGACAGAGAGTGTGAGAAGGTGATGTCACTCTCTTGTGAAGGTGTGTTTGTACTCTTTGAAGGCAGTTGTGCTGTGTGACAGAGAGTGTGAGAAGGTGATGTCACTCTCTTGTGAAGGCATGTTTGTACTCTTTGAAGGCGGTTGTGCTGTGTGACAGAGAGTGTGAGAAGGTGATGTCACTGTCTTGTGAAGGTGTGTTTGTACTCTTTGAAGGCAGTTGTGCTGTGTGACAGAGAGTGTGAGAAGGTGATGTCACTCTCTTGTGAAGGCATGTTTGTACTCTTTGAAGGCGGTTGTGCTGTGTGACAGAGAGTGTGAGAAGGTGATGTCACTGTCTTGTGAAGGTGTGTTTGTACTCTTTGAAGGCAGTTGTGCTGTGTGACAGAGAGTGTGAGAAGGTGATGTCACTCTCTTGTGAAGGCATGTTTGTACTCTTTGAAGGCGGTTGTGCTGTGTGACAGAGAGTGTGAGAAGGTGATGTCACTCTCTTGTGAAGGTGTGTTTGTACTCTTTGAAGGCGGTTGTGCTGTGTGATATAGAGAGTGTGAGAAGATGATGTCACTCTCTTGTGAAGGTTTGTTTGTACTCTTTGAAGGTGGTTGTGCTGTGTGAGATAGAGAGTGTGAGAAGATGATGTCACTCTCTTGTGAAGGCATGTTTGTACTCTTTGAAGGCGGTTGTGCTGTGTGACATAGACAGTGTGAGAAGATGATGTCTCTCTCTTGTGAAGGTGTGTTTGTACTCTTTGAAGGCAGTTGTGCTGTGTGACATAGAGAGTGTGAGAAGGTGATGTCATTCTCTTGTGAAGGCATGTTTGTACTCTTACAATTACTGGCAAACTATGAGTTACACACATACTGAGGTGTATAGATAAATCACATGAAGCACTTTACTTTGATTACTTCATTTTGGTATAAACATTGAAAACACAAGCAACACACACCATTTCATGTTACTTCATCTTCTGTGTAATAAAAAGCACCATTGCCTTTGCTTCAAATTAAACCATCACAGACCTCTTGCTCACCCGCTTGCAGTTAGTATTCTAATTAACAAAGGTAACTATTCTATGTAGCACACAAGAAAACAAACCACAACTGCCTGGGTCATTGACACAGACTGATGCCGGTAACATAGACACACTCATGAATATTCACGTGTATCAAGCCAGAGATGTAGTGATGTTTATACCAAGCCAGTGTGATAGTGATGTTTATGCCAAACCAGTGTTGTAGTGATGTTTACACCAAGCCAGTGTGATAGTGATGTTTATGCCAAGCCAGTGTTGTAGTGATGTTTACGCCAAGTCAGTGTCGTAGTGATATTTACGCCAAGCCAGTGTCATAGTGATGTTTATACCAAGCCAGTGTTGTACTGATGTTTATATCAAGCCAGTGTTGTAGTGATATTTATACCAAGCCAGTGTTGTAGTGATGTTTATACCAAGCCAGTATTGTAGTGATATTTATACCAAGCCAGTGTTGTAGTGATGTTTATACCAAGCCAGTGATGTAGTGATGTTTATACCAAGCCAGTGTTGTAGTGATGTTTATGCCAAGCCAGTGTTGTAGTGATGTTTATATCAAGCCAGTCTCGTAGTGATGTTTACGCCAAGCCAGTGTCATAGTGATGTTTACGCCAAGCCAGTGTCATAGTGATGTTTATACCAAGCCAGTGTTGTAGTGATGTTTATATCAAGCCAGTGTTGTAGTGATATTTATACCAAGCCAGTGTTGTAGTGATGTTTATACCAAGCCAGTGTTGTAGTGATATTTATACCAAGCCAGTGTTGTAGTGATGTTTATACCAAGCCAGTGTTGTAGTGATGTTTATATCAAGCCAGTGTTGTAGTGATATTTATACCAAGCCAGTGTTGTAGTGATGTTTATACCAAGCCAGTGATGTAGTGATGTTTATACCAAGCCAGTGTTGTAGTGATGTTTATGCCAAGCCAGTGTTGTAGTGATGTTTATACCAAGCCAGTGATGTAGTGATGTTTATACCAAGCCAGTGTTGTAGTGATGTTTATACCAAGCCAGTGTTATAGTGATGTTTATACCAAGCCAGTGTTGTTGGGAATTTTAATACCAAGCCAGTGTTGTAGTGATGTTTATACCAAGCCAGTATTGTAGTGATGTTTAAGTAACAAGACAAAGTGCGCCTGTTAAAGCCTTACCTTGTTGCAACAGATGTGGACGACAGTTTAGAGGAATTTACCGAAAGTCTTTCCAAGTTCACGCGCTACAGTTGCCTGCGGCCCCTTGCCACCCTCAACTATGCTAGTGACATCTACAACACATCAAGTATAGTGTCAAGGTGGGTCACAAGAGGGGGCTGTTGTAGATATGTTTCGTCCAACTTATTCGTTTCTCATATGTGTTCTGTGTAGATTATGTATGGAAGCTAACATCCATGACAAGTGTTTGTGTCACATCATTATGACCTCCAGATGGAAGAATTACATGATCTTGTGTGCAATGACTGATTGAATTTATATTTATTATTATTACCGTAATCGCTTCATAAAGTTACCAAACTACCAGCAACAATGCCTATTTAGTTACAACACAGTTAAGGTAGCTGGGCCGGCTATCATGTCAGTTGATTTCTTTATTTTTTTCTTCATAGAACATTAGTAGGTGTCAGTATGAACATGTGTACTATTAAAAAACCAAGGCACTGTCACCATATGTCACCAATCAGTCCTTTAAAAACTAGTATTTTTAGTGTGTCTGTGGAAAGTCCCTTTTCAGATTCTTGGAAACTGACGATGTTTCCATAGTGACGATCACGTGTGCGTCAGCCCAGTTCAAACATAAACTCGTTCACCATGAATGCAGATCATATACTCTGGTTATTCTCATGCCACTATGCTGTTGTATTATAATTACCTAAATGCATCACGCTGTCAAATCACCAAATGCTGGCGGTAGTTTTGTTTATTCTCCGATAATGCCCGACCTCAGCCGCCATTTGCAATGACACGTGACTGACCCCAGCAGGTGTCAATCAATCTTGTCTACCACACCGAGTTCAACACATGGCCCTTCGTAACACAGTATCATAAGACAACTTGATGGGAAAACTTTGGGGGGAAATCTCAGTAATAGAAGTGTCTGTCAAATTGTGTTGAAATAAGCCACATGCCAGTAAAAAAAGTCACATTTCTAAGCAAAAAACAAGCATCTGGTGACACCTTTATAATTGTAACAACCAGGAAGTATTACTTAATGTAACTTTTTATAAAAACTACAATACTTACAAAGCCATAACTTGGCATATGAACTCGACTCGTGTTTACCCAAAATTGCACGGGATGGTTTTATGTTTGGTGAAGGGGTCGTGCCAAAAATGCAGTACGGATTTTTGCTGTCTTTCAACAGTGTAGCAAAATGTTTATGAAGCTGTATCAAACTTAATATGCATTTGTTTACAAAACAAACCTGTATGAATGTCAATAACATGTTTGTACTTACAACCATAAAAGTTTTCTTTTGGGGAGTTTCTCAAAATGAAATAAAATCCCATTTTAAGGTGATTTTTGACATATTTTTTAATTGTCTTTAAACACATTTAAATATCTCTAAACAACATAAAAAGTCAATTCTGTTTGGTCTAGAGTATTGGTTAGTATCTGAGGCAAACTCTGAGAAAAAATGGTTAGCTTATATTCAAAACTTATATTAGAAATGATTAATTCAAAAGAAGCATATAATAACCGGTGCAGCCACCTTAAGGTAGCTCTGGGGACAAAGACATGCTTGTCTTGAATTAATCATTTCTAATAAACATTTTGAAGATAGACGTATTTCTCATACTCTGCCTAAGACATCAAACAATACTCTCATCCAAAAAGAATTACGTTTGTAGGTTGCTTAGTGACATTTCCATGCTTTTAAAAACAATTAAAAATTATGTCAAAAATCACCTCAAAATGGCATTTTATTTCATTTTGAGAAATACCCTGAAAGAAAAATTCACTTTGAGCTGTCCGCAATAATTTGTATAAGTTGTCTGAAACACTTCTAACTAACCGAGCCTGTCTCCACCTGCATACGTTGTCTGAAACACTTCTAACTAACCGAGCCTGTCTCCACCTGCATACGTTTTCTGAAACACTTCTAACTAACCGAGCCTGTCTCCACCTGCATACGTTGTCTGAAACAATTCTAACTAACCGAGCTTGTCTCCACCTGCATACGTTGTCTGAAACACTTCTAACTAACCGAGCCTGTCTCCACCTGCATACGTTGTCTGAAACACTTCTAACTAACCGAGCCTGTCTCCACCTGCATACGTTGTCTGAAACACTTCTAACTAACCGAGCCTGTCTCCACCTGCATACGTTGTCTGAAACACTTCTAACTAACCGAGCCTGTCTCCACCTGCATACGTTGTCTGAAACACTTCTTCACACCTGTCTCATCATGTAGGTTTTATAGTATTCTGTGGTAGATCTTGACAGATGTGTCAGTTGACTGCTGAGTGACATTGATGTGATGTTTGACGGCGATGGGATCAGAATTCACTGCGACTTTAGCTAGTGTCAAAGTCATCATAATAAGAGATTGACACTTTGTATCTAAGTGTTGAGTAATAATGAGGACTTGTTTCATAGACTGTTCCTTTTCTTCTTGCAGTATTGAGTTTGACCGAGACTGTGATTATTTTGCCATAGCAGGAGTAACAAAAAAGATAAAGGTACGTCTTAAAGTGGATACTTGTCATTTAAGGGACGGGTCAGAGCTAGGTTACGGTGTCTCATGTCTCTATAAAAAGAAAGTTTACTACCCACTATTGAATAATATTTGGGTGCATGGGGTAAATGGTAAAAAGTATGGTGTGTGTGATAATGGCTGAATGGTAATGGTTGGAGAGTGTGATTTTTGGTAAATGGTAAAAAGTATGGCAAGAGTGATGATGGGTAAATGGTAAAGTAGGACGAGTGTTATGTGTAAATGGTAAAAAGTATGGCAAGAGTGATGATGGGTAAATGGTAAAGTAGGACGAGTGTTATTATGTGTAAATGGTAAAAAGTATGGCAAGAGTGATGATGGATAAATGGTAAAGTAGGACGATTATTATGTGTAAATGGTAAAAAGTATGGTGAGTGTGATTATGTGTAAATGGTAAAAAGTGTGGTGAGTGTGATTATGTGTAAATGGTAAAAAGTGTGGTGAGTGTGATTATGTGTAAATGGTAAAAAGTATGGTGAATGTGATTATGTGTAAATGGTAAAAAGTGTGGTGAGTGTGATTATGTGTAAATGGTAAAAAGTGTGGTGAGTGTGATTATGTGTAAATGGTAAAAAGTGTGGTGAGTGGTTATGTGTAAATGGTAAAAAGTGTGGTGAATGTGATTATGTGTAAATGGTAAAAAATATGGTGAGTGTGATTATGGGTGAATGATAAAAAGTATGGTGAGTGTGATTATGTGTAAATGGTAAAAAGTATGGTGAGTGTGATTATGGGTAAATGGTAAAAAGTATGGTGAGTGTGATTATGGGTGAATGGTAAAAAGTGTGGTGAGTGTGATTATGGGTAAATGGTAAAAAGTATGGTGAGTGTGATTATGGGTAAATGGTAAAAAGTATGGTGAGTGTGATTATGGGTAGATGGTAAAAAGTATGGTGAGTGTGATTATGAGTAGATGGTAAAAAGTATGGTGAGTGTGATTATGGGTAAATAGTAAAAGTGTGGTGAGTGTGATTATGAGTAGATGGTAAAAAGTATGGTGAGTGTGATTATGAGTAGATGGTAAAAAGTATGGTGAGTGTGATTATGGGTACATGAGTAGTCCTCATGTAGTCTGGTGTGTAGGTGTCTAGACTGTAATCTGGTGTGTAGGTGTCTAGACTGTAGTCTGGTGTGTAGGTGTCTAGACTGTAGTCTGGTGTGTAGGTGTCTAGACTGTAGTCTGGTGTGTAAGTGTCTAAACTGTAATCTGGTGTGTGCTATCTTGTTGCAGGTGTTTGAGTACAACACCGTGATCATGGAGCAGGTCGCCATGCACTACCCCGTCACTGAGATGTTGTGTAACTCAAAGATTAGGTGAGACTCACACCTGGTGACAGGTGACAGGAATATCCACTACATAATGGATGTAGCTAGTGTCCACTACAGAGTGGACATAGCTAGTGTCCACAACAGAGTGAACATAGCTAGTGTCCACTACATAGTGGACATAGCTAGTGTCCACTACAGAGTAGACATAACTAGTGTCTACTACAGAATGGATGTAGCTAGGCTAGCTCTGCCGGTCGCCAATTGCACCATAGGCGAAATGGTTTCCTATTTGGCATTTTAACTTTTCGCCAAATTGACGAAACGTTATTATGGTCACCATTATTGACATTATCAGCGGTATATCTACTCACTGCCTGCCTCCCTTCTTTTAAATGACCGCTCATCACGCGGACTCAAATAACCAGTGACCATGACAGACAGGCAGAGTAAACAATAGATTGCTAATTCATCCACATCCACAGACAGTAGTATGAGTTAATTCAATCAATTACCTTGTAATATAAAACATGACAGCAAGAGTTTTTATGCGTATGTTCGAAGCAAACAGAAAGTTCAGGATAAGGTCCGTCCTCTAGAAGATAGTGCTGGAAATATAATATCAGAGGGACTCTTAATGGCAGAAGAACTGAATGAGTATTTTAGTTCATTGTTTACCAGGGAAGATATTACTTAGTTGTTAAACATAACTTGATAAACCCATCTCAACATGGGTTTCTAAAAGCGAGGTCATGCTTAACAAATATGTTGTTTTTTGAAGATATCAGTAAGTGGGTAGATGAGGGATCACCAGTAGATATCATCTACTTATATTTAAAAAAAACTTTTGACTAAGTGCCACATCAAAGATTACTGTGTAAACTAAAGGCCCGTGGCATAGGAAATGGTATAATTAACTGGATAGAAAAATGGCTGATTGACAGAAGTCAACAGGTACTAGTTGATGGGGAAGCTTCAAACTGGAAATCAGTTTTGAGTGGGGTACCAGAGGGATCAGTACTGGGAATATATTATTCATAATATATATCAACGAAATGGACGATGATGTAACAAGCAAGGTGTTGAAATTTGCAGATGATACAAAAGTGTTTAGAAGGATTAAAAGTGATGGAGATAGACAACATTTACAAGATGATCTTGACAAGTTGATCAAATGGTCTGAAAAGTGGCAAATGCTGTTCAATTTTTGGAAATGTAAATGCCTCCACACAGGACATGGGAATGAAGATGTACAATATACAATGGGGGGTTCTGTACTAAGTACTACTGTAAAAGAAAAGGACTTAGGGTTAACCATTAGTGCTGATATGAAGGTTTCAGAGCAGTGTGGAATTGCAGCTTCAAAGGGAAATCAAATCCTTGGATTAATTAGGCGAAACATAACGTATAAGGAAAAAGAGCTAATAATACTGCTGTACAAAACAATAGTTAGGCCTCATTTAGAATATTGTATTCAAGCGTGGAGGCCATATCGCAGGAAGGACATAGATATGCTAGAAAGAGTGCAGAGGAGAGCAACTAAAATATTACCAAAACTGAGGGATCTTAGTTACAAAATACGCCTTAAAAATGCGGCTTAACAACACTAGAGACCAGGAGATTGAGAGGAGATCAGATAGGACTATTGGACATTGCGACAGTGCAGAGAGACAGTACGAGATGTGTCACTCAGTATATGAAGTGTGACTTTCAGATACTTCATTTTGTAGTGCTATGGATTATGATGGGCCTCTCCATTAGCTCCCTATATATTTGTAAGTTAGGTGAGTAACACCTTCGAAGTTCTGACAGCAGGACACCGCCTTCGGTGAAGTCGAGACAAAAGTTTTACAAAGGCTTCAATTTCAAACGGTCTATCACTGTCCAGCTGACCCATTTTTTATTTTTTCAAAAACTGTTCAGTAACTTTTTCTTTAATTTTTCATAGACATTTCATGTGGTTGTGCCACTATACACAATAAATCTGTATTTGATTGATTCATTCTAAGGGCACCAAAGGTCCCCTAAAATGCTAAATTTGCTAACTAAAATTAATTGTCTACCTCAGTAGCTATATTTATAACTGTTGTGTATTACACCCAGCTGTGGAGCTAAGATTCTCTGCCTGCTATTGTTTGATGGAAACTGTGACTAATCTGTAATTGGTCACTGGCAGAAGCTTGTGTCAACAGACAGCATTACGCCACTAGACCCCTGTTAAACTGGACAGTTACCTGTAGGTTTTAAACTGTGTCAAACAGTGAGTCTACCTTTCAGAACACATTGCAAATGGATAATTAAGTGTTAAAAACGTGTTAAAAACATTTTACAATTTAGAGCCTGTATCACCCAAGTCAGGACTACCTTCAGTCTGTAGATTGTTTTGAATTATTTGGCCTTGTTATTTTCTGTATATTTCAAGTAATATTATTAATTTTATATATATAATAATTGAAAGATGCCCCTTAGTTTGTTTTGGGTGTATGCTAAATTAACAAAAAGTGTTTTACTTTCTTTTTTATAATTAAATAATGTTTAAATTATAATAGATTTACATGTGTTTGGCTTTATTTTATATATTAATAATATTATAAATGTTTAATTTAAATTGGGTGTTTCATTTTCTTTTGAGCACATAAGCTACCTGTGTATTATATAACGTTCTATATATGTCATGTTTTGTGTGTCTACTAAACAAATTGCAAAAACAAAAATGAAATTTTCTTTTGCCAATTTTTTTAGCAAAAGAAAATCTAAATAAATTCTTGTCTTTAGTCAAATTGGCTAAACAAATTTGAGACTCAGTGCTAGCCTAGCATAGCTAGTGTCCACCTCAGAGTGGACATAGCTAGTGTCCACTACAATGTGGACGTAGCTAGTGTCCAGTTGTCAACTGGTCATATCCTCTGTGCACGAAAGACAGAGTGTAGTTCCCTGCAGTAGTGAGACACATACCATTGCCTCTGGATACAAGACAGTATCACCAGTGTTCCTCTGGTGTGTGGTATACCCTGGGTGTGTTGTAGCTCTATCATCTGGAGTTCCTACCACAAGGGCATGTTGGTGTGTGTTTTTGTTGTAGCTCCATCATCTGGAGTTCCTACCACAAGGGCATGTTGGTGTGTGTTGTTGTAGCTCTATCATCTGGAGTTCCTACCACAAGGGCATGTTGGTGTGTGTTGTTGTTGTAGCTCTGTCATCTGGAGTTCCTACCACAAGGGCACCTTGGTGTGTGTTGTTGTTGTAGCTCTATCATCTGGAGTTCCTACCACAAGGGCATGTTGGTGTGTGTTGTTGTTGTAGCTCTATCATCTGGAGTTGCATGTTGGTGTGTGTTGTTGTTGTAGCTCTATCATCTGGAGTTCCTACCACAAGGGCACTTTGGTGTGTGTTGTTGTTGTAGCTCTATCATCTGGAGTTCCTACCAGAAGGGCACGTTGGTGTGTGTTGTTGTTGTAGCTCTATCACCTGGAGTTCCTACCACAAGGGCATGTTGGTGTGTGTTGTTGTTGTAGCTCTATCATCTGGAGTTCCTACCACAAGGGCATGTTGGTGTGTGTTGTTGTTGTAGCTCTATCATCTGGAGTTCCTACCACAAGGGCACGTTGGTGTGTGTTGTTGTTGTAGCTCTATCATCTGGAGTTCCTACCACAAGGGCACTCTATCATCTGGAGTTCCTACCACAAGTGTGTTGTTGTTGTAGCTCTATCATCTGGAGTTCCTACCACAAGGGCACGTTGGTGTGTGTTGTTGTTGTAGCTCTATCATCTGGAGTTCCTACCACAAGGGCATGTTGGTATGTGTTGTTGTTGTAGCTCTATCATCTGGAGTTCCTACCACAAGGGCATGTTGGTGTGTGTTGTTGTTGTAGCTCTATCATCTGGAGTTCTTACCACAAGGGCATGTTGGTATGTGTTGTTGTTGTAGCTCTATCATCTGCAGTTCCTACCACAAGGGCATGTTGGTGTGTGTTGTTGTTGTAGCTCTATCATCTGGAGTTTCTACCACAAGGGCACCTTGGTGTGTGTTGTTGTAGCTATATCATCTGGAGTTCCTACCACAAGGGCACCTTGGTGTGTGTTGTTGTTGTAGCTCTATCATCAGGAGTTCCTACCACAAGGGCACCTTGGTGTGTGTTGTTGTTGTAGCTCTATCATATGGAGTTCCTACCACAAGGGCACGTTGGTGTGTGTTGTTGTAGCTCTATCATCTGGAGTTCCTACCACAAGGGCACGTTGGTGTGTGTTGTTGTTGTAGCTCTATCATCTGGAGTTCCTACCACAAGGGCATGTTGGTGTGTGTTGTTGTTGTAGCTCTATCATCTGGAGTTCCTACCACAAGGGCACCTTCGTGTGTGTTGTTGTTGTAGCTCTATCATCTGGAGTTCCTACCACAAGGGCATGTTGGTGTGTGTTGTTGTTGTAGCTCTATCATCTGCAGTTCCTACCACAAGGGCACCTTGGTGTGTGTTGTTGTTGTAGCTCTATCATCTGGAGTTCCTACCACAAGGGCACCTTGGTGTGTGTTGTTGTAGCTCTATCATCTGGAGTTCCTACCACAAGGGCACCTTGGTGTGTGTTGTTGTAGCTCTATCATCTGGAGTTCCTACCACAAGGGCATGTTGGTGTGTGTTGTTGTTGTAGCTCCATCATCTGGAGTTCCTACCACAAGGGCACCTTGGTGTGTGTTGTTGTTGTAGCTCTATCATCTGGAGTTCCTACCACAAGGGCACCTTGGTGTGTTGTTGTAGATCTATCATCTGGAGTTCCTACCACAAGGGCATGTTGGTGTGTGTTGTTGTTGTAGCTCTATCATCAGGAGTTCCTACCACAAGGGCATGTTGGTGTGTGTTGTTGTAGCTCCATCATCTGGAGTTCCTACCACAAGGGCACCTTGGTGTGTGTGTTGTTGTTGTAGCTCCATCATCTGGAGTTCCTACCACAAGGGCATGTTGGTGTATGTTGTTGTTGTAGCTCTATCATCTGGAGTTCCTACTACAAGGGCACATTGGTGTGTGTTGTTGTTGTAGCTCTATCATCTGGAGTTCCTACCACAAGGGCATGTTGGTGTGTGTTGTTGTAGCTCTATCATCAGGAGTTCCTACCACAAGGGCACGTTGGTGTGTGTTGTTGTTGTAGCTGTATCATCTGGAGTTCCTACCACAAGGGCATGTTGGTGTGTGTTGTTTTTGTAGCTCTATCATCAGGAGTTCCTACCACAAGGGCACATTGGTTTGTGTTTTTGTTGTACCTCCATCATCTGGAGTTCCTACCACAAGGGCACGTTGGTGTGCGTTGTTGTTGTAGCTCTGTCAACTGGAGTTCCTACCACAAGGGCATGTTGGTATGTGTTGTTCTTGTAGCTCTATCATCTGGAGTTCCTACCACAAGGGCATGTTGGTATGTGTTGTTCTTGTAGCTCTATCATCTGGAGTTCCTACCACAAGGGCATGTTGGTATGTGTTGTTGTTGTAGCTCTATCATCTGGAGTTCCTACCACAAGGGCATGTTGGTATGTGTTGTTCTTGTAGCTCTATCATCTGGAGTTCCTACCACAAGGGCATGTTGGTATGTGTTGTTCTTGTAGCTCTATCATCTGGAGTTCCTACCACTAGGGCATGTTGGTATGTGTTGTTCTTGTAGCTCTATCATCTGGAGTTCCTACCACAAGGGCATGTTGGTATGTGTTGTTCTTGTAGCTCTATCATCTGGAGTTCCTACCACAAGGGCATGTTGGTATGTGTTGTTCTTGTAGCTCTATCATCTGGAGTTCCTACCACAAGGGCATGTTGGTATGTGTTGTTCTTGTAGCTCTATCATCTGGAGTTCCTACCACAAGGGCATGTTGGTGTGTGTTGTTGTTGTAGCTCTATCATCTGGGGTTCCTACCACAAGGGCATGTTGGTGTGTGTTTTTGTTGTAGCTCCATCATCTGGAGTTCCTACCACAAGGGCATGTTGGTATGTGTTGTTCTTGTAGCTCTGTCATCTGGAGTTCCTACCACAAGGGCATGTTGGTATGTGTTGTTCTTGTAGCTCTATCATCTGGAGTTCCTACCACAAGGGCATGTTGGTATGTGTTGTTCTTGTAGCTCTATCATCTGGAGTTCCTACAACTAGGGCATGTTGGTAAGTGTTGTTCTTGTAGCTCTATCATCTGGAGTTCCTACCACAAGGGCATGTTGGTATGTGTTGTTCTTGTAGCTCTATCATCTGGAGTTCCTACCACAAGGGCATGTTGGTATGTGTTGTTCTTGTAGCTCTATCATCTGGAGTTCCTACCACTAGGGCATGTTGGTATGTGTTGTTCTTGTAGGTCTATCATCTGGAGTTCCTACCACAAGGGCATGTTGGTATGTGTTGTTCTTGTAGCTCTATCATCTGGAGTTCCTACCACAAGGGCATGTTGGTATGTGTTGTTGTTGTAGCTCTATCATCTGGAGTTCCTACCACAAGGGCATGTTGGTGTGTGTTGTTGTTGTAGCTCTATCATCAGGAGTTCCTACCACAAGGGCACATTGGTGTGTGTTGTTGTTGTAGCTCTATCGTCTGGAGTTCCTATCACAAGGGCACCTTGGTGTGTGTTGTTGTTGTAGCTCTATCATCTGGAGTTCCTACCACAAGGGCATGTTGGTGTGTGTTGTTGTTGTAGCTCTATCATCTGGAGTTCCTACCACAAGGGCATGTTGGTGTGTGTTGTTGTTGTAGCTCTATCATCTGGAGTTCCTACCACAAGGGCATGTTGGTGTGTGTTGTTGTTGTAGCTCTATCATCTGGAGTTCCTAACACAAGGGCATGTTGGTGTGTGTTGTTGTAGCTCTATCATCAGGAGTTCCTACCACTAGGGCATGTTGGTGTGCGTTGTTGTTGTAGCTCTATCATCTGGAGTTCCTACCACAAGGGCATGTTGGCGAGCTCGGACTACGAGGGCACAGTGACATTGTGGGACGCCTTCACCGGCACCAAGAGTCGGCTCTTCCAGGTGAGAGACAGAATGAATGACAGTGGTGCACATGGATCAGGTCAACAAGCCATACACAGACATTGCTGCATGTACACTCAACATTGTTATATATCACGTGTCAATCTTAAGTAAATAGCCAATAAGAATACAATTTTTTTGGCACCTCTTTAGAAAAATAACATTTCAAATCATAATCACATATAATGTCATGTTGTTAAGTCTAGAATAAGTCAATCTGTGAAAGGGAGCTCCTGTGAAAGTGAAGTTTGGTAGCGTTAATAGGAGTATCCCATAGCCTCATTTAATAATTGTTAGTGGAAGTATCCCATAGCCTCATTTAATAATTGTTAATGGGAGTATCCCATAGCCTCATTTAATAATTGATAATGGGAGTATCCCATAGTCTCATTTAATAATTGTTAATGGGAGTATCCCATAGCCTCATTTAATAATTGTTAATGAGAGTATCCCATAACCTCATTTAATAATTGTTAGTGGAAGTATCCCATAGCCTCATTTAATAATTGTTAATGGATGTATCCCATAGCCTCATTTAATAATTGTTAATGGAAGTATCCCATAGCCTCATTTAATAATTGTTAATGGAAGTATCCCATAGCCTCATTTAATAATTGTTAATGGAAGTATCCCATAGCCTCATTTAATAATTGTCAATGGGAGTATCCCATAGCCTCATTTAATAATTGTAAATGGAAGTATCCCATAGCCTCATTTAATAATTGTTAATGGAAGTATCCCATAACCTCATTTAATAATTGTTGATGGATGTATCCCATAGCCTCATTTAATAATTGTTAGTGGAAGTATCCCATAACCTCATTTAATAATTGTTAATGGATGTATCCCATAGCCTCATTTAATAATTGTTAATGGAAGTATCCCATAACCTCATTTAATAATTGTTAATGTATGTATCCCATAGCCTCATTTAATAATTGTTAGTGGAAGTATCCCATAGCCTCATTTAATAATTGTTAATGGAAGTATCTCATAGCCTCATTTAATAATTGTTAATGGGAGTATCCCATAGCCTCATTTAATAATTGTTAATGGGAGTATCCCATAGCCTCATTTAATAATTGTTAATGGGAGTATCCCATAGCCTCATTTAATAATTGTTAATGGGAGTATCCCATAGCCTCATTTAATAATTGTTAGTGGAAGTATCCCATAGCCTCATTTAATAATTGTTAATGGGAGTATCCCATAGCCTCATTTAATAATTGTTAGTGGAAGTATCCCATAGCCTCATTTAATAATTGTTAATGGGAGTATCCCATAACCTCATTTAATAATTGTTAGTGGAAGTATCCCATAGCCTCATTTAATAATTGTTAATGGGAGTATCCCATAGCCTCATTTAATAATTGTTAATGGGAGTATCCCATAGCCTCATTTAATAATTGTTAATGGGAGTATCCCATAGCCTCATTTAATAATTGTTAGTGGAAGTATCCCATAGCCTCATTTAATAATTGTTAATGGGAGTATCCCGTAGCCTCATTTAATAATTGTTAGTGGAAGTATCCCATAGCCTCATTTAATAATTGTGAATGGGAGTATCCCATAGCCTCATTTAATAATTGTTAATGGAAGTATCCCATAGCCTCATTTAATAATTGTTAATGGGAGTAACCCATAGCCTCATTTAATAATTGTTAATGGGAGTATCCCATAGCCTCATTTAATAATTGTTAATGGAAGTATTCCATAGCCTAATTTAATAATTGTTAATGGGAGTATCCCATAGCCTCATTTAATAATTGTCAATGGGAGTATCCCATAGCCTCATTTAATAATTGTTAATGGAAGTATCCCATAGCCTCATTTAATAATTGATAATGGGAGTATCCCATAGCCTCATTTAATAATTGATAATGGGAGTATCCCATAGCCTCATGTAATAATTGTTAATGGAAGTATCCCATAGCCTCATTTAATAATTGTTAATTGGAGTATCCCATAGCCTCATTTAATAATTGTTAATGGGAGTATCCCATAGCCTCATTTAATAATCGTTAGTGGAAGTATCCCATAGCCTCATTTAATAATTGTTAATGGAAGTATCCCATAGCCTCATTTAATAATTGTTAATGGGAGTATCCCATAGCCTCATTTAATATTCGTTAGTGGAAGTATCCCATAGCCTCATTTAATAATTGTTAATGGAAGTATCCCATAGCCTCATTTAATAATTGTTAATGGGAGTATCCCATAACCTCATTTAATAATTGTTAGTGGAAGTATCCCATAGCCTCATTTAATAATTGTTAATGGATGTATCCCATAGCCTCATTTAATAATTGTTAATGGAAGTATCCCATAGCCTCATTTAATAATTGTTAATGGAAGTATCCCATAGCCTCATTTAATAATTGTTAATGGAAGTATCCCATAGCCTCATTTAATAATTGTTAATGGGAGTATCCCATAGCCTCATTTAATAATTGTTAATGGGAGTATCCCATAGCCTCATTTAATAATTGTTAATGGAAGTATCCCATAGCCTCATTTAATAATTGTTAATGGAAGTATCCCATAGCCTCATTTAATAATTGTTAATGGGAGTATCCCATAGCCTCATTTAATAATTGTTAATGGAAGTATCCCATAGCCTCATTTAATAATTGTTAATGGATGTATCCCATAGCCTCATTTAATAATTGTTAATGGAAGTATCCCATAGCCTCATTTAATAATCGTTAGTGGAAGTATCCTATAGCCTCATTTAATAATTGTTAATGGAAGTATCCCATAGCCTCATTTAATAATTGTTAATGGGATTATCCCATAGCCTCATTTAATAATTGTTAATGGGAGTATCCCTTAGCCTCATTTAATAATTGTTAATGGGAGTATCCCATAGCCTCATTTAATAATTGTTAATGGATGTATCCCATAGCCTCATTTAATAATTGTTAATGGAAGTATCCCATAGCCTCATTTAATAATTGTAAATGGAAGTATCCCATAGCCTCATTTAATAATTGTTAATGGAAGTATCCCATAGCCTCATTTAATAATTGTTAATGGGAGTATCCCATAGCCTCATTTAATAATTGTTAATGGGAGTATCCCATAGCCTCATTTAATAATTGATAATGGGAGTATCCCATAACCTCATTTAATAATTGATAATGGGAATATCCCATAGCCTCATTTAATAATTGTTAATGGAAGTATCCCATAACCTCATTTAATAATTGTTAATGGAAGTATCCCATAGCCTCATTTAATAATTGTTAGTGGAAGTATCCCATAGCCTCATTTAATAATTGTTAATGGAAGTATCTCATAGCCTCATTTAATAATTGTTAATGGGAGTATCCCATAGCCTCATTTAATAATTGTTAATGGAAGTATCCCATATCCTCATTTAATAATTGATAATGGGAGTATCCCATAGCCTCATTTAATAATTGTTAATGGGAGTATCCCATAGCCTCATTTAATAATTGTTAATGGGAGTATCCCATAGCCTCATTTAATAATTGTTAATGGGAGTATCCCATAACCTCATTTAATAATTGTTAGTGGAAGTATCCCATAGCCTCATTTAATAATTGTTAATGGGAGTATCCCATAGCCTCATTTAATAATTGTTAATGGGAGTATCCCATAGCCTCATTTAATAATTGTTAGTGGAAGTATCCCATAGCCTCATTTAATAATTGTTAATGGGAGTATCCCATAGCCTCATTTAATAATTGTTAATGGAAGTATCCCATAGCCTCATTTAATAATTGTTAATGGGAGTAACCCATAGCCTCATTTAATAATTGTTAATGGGAGTATCCCATAGCCTCATTTAATAATTGTTAATGGAAGTATTCCATAGCCTAATTTAATAATTGTTAATGGGAGTATCCCATAGCCTCATTTAATAATTGTCAATGGGAGTATCCCATAGCCTCATTTAATAATTGTTAATGGAAGTATCCCATAGCCTCATTTAATAATAGTTAATGGGAGTATCCCATAGCCTCATTTTAATAATTGATAATGGGAGTATCCCATAGCCTCATTTAATAATTGATAATGGGAGTATCCCATAGCCTCATGTAATAATTGTTAATGGAAGTATCCCATAGCCTCATTTAATAATTGTTAATTGGAGTATCCCATAGCCTCATTTAATAATTGTTAATGGGAGTATCCCATAGCCTCATTTAATAATCGTTAGTGGAAGTATCCCATGGCCTCATTTAATAATTGTTAATGGAAGTATCCCATAGCCTCATTTAATAATCGTTAGTGGAAGTATCCCATGGCCTCATTTAATAATTGTTAATGGGAGTATCCCATAACCTCATTTAATAATTGTTAGTGGAAGTATCCCATAGCCTCATTTAATAATTGTTAATGGATGTATCCCATAGCCTCATTTAATAATTGTTAATGGAAGTATCCCATAGCCTCATTTAATAATTGTTAATGGAAGTATCCCATAGCCTCATTTAATAATTGTTAATGGAAGTATCCCATAGCCTCATTTAATAATTGTTAATGGGAGTATCCCATAGCCTCATTTAATAATCGTTAGTGGAAGTATCCCATAGCCTCATTTAATAATTGTTAATGGAAGTATCCCATATCCTCATTTAATAATTGATAATGGGAGTATCCCATAGCCTCATTTAATAATTGTTAATGGGAGTATCCCATAGCCTCATTTAATAATTGTTAATGGGAGTATCCCATAGCCTCATTTAATAATTGTTAATGGGAGTATCCCATAGCCTCATTTAATAATTGTTAGTGGAAGTATCCCATAGCCTCATTTAATAATTGTTAATGGGAGTATCCCATAGCCTCATTTAATAATTGTTAATGGAAGTATCCCATAGCCTCATTTAATAATTGTTAGTGGAAGTATCCCATAGCCTCATTTAATAATTGTTAATGGAAGTATCCCATAACCTCATTTAATAATTGTTAATGGGATTATCCCATAGCCTCATTTAATAATTGTTAATGGGAGTATCCCATAGCCTCATTTAATAATTGTTAATGGGAGTATCCCATAGCCTCATGTAATAATTATTAATGGATGTATCCCATAGCCTCATTTAATAATTGTTAATGGAAGTATCCCATAGCCTCATTTAATAATTGTTAATGGAAGTATCCCATAGCCTCATTTAATAATTGTTAATGGGAGTATCCCATAGCCTCATTTAATAATTGTTAATGGGAGTATCCCATAGCCTCATTTAATAATTGATAATGGGAGTATCCCATAACCTCATTTAATAATTGATAATGGGAATATCCCATAGCCTCATTTAATAATTGTTAATGGAAGTATCCCATAGCCTCATTTAATAATTGTTAGTGGAAGTATCCCATAGCCTCATTTAATAATTGTTAATGGGAGTATCCCATAGCCTCATTTAATAATTGTTAATGGAAGTATCCCATAGCCTCATTTAATAATCGTTAGTGGAAGTATCCCATAGCCTCATTTAATAATTGTTAATGGAAGTATCCCATAACCTCATTTAATAATTGTTAATGGGATTATCCCATAGCCTCATTTAATAATTGTTAATGGGAGTATCCCATAGCCTCATTTAATAATTGTTAATGGGAGTATCCCATAGCCTCATGTAATAATTATTAATGGATGTATCCCATAGCCTCATATAATAATTGTTAATGGAAGTATCCCATAGCCTCATTTAATAATTGTAAATGGAAGTATCCCATAGCCTCATTTAATAATTGTTAATGGAAGTATCCCATAGCCTCATTTAATAATTGTTAATGGGAGTATCCCATAGCCTCATTTAATAATTGTTAATGGGAGTATCCCATAGCCTCATTTAATAATTGATAATGGGAGTATCCCATAACCTCATTTAATAATTGATAATGGGAATATCCCATAGCCTCATTTAATAATTGTTAATGGAAGTATCCCATAACCTCATTTAATAATTGTTAATGGAAGTATCCCATAGCCTCATTTAATAATTGTTAGTGGAAGTATCCCATAGCCTCATTTAATAATTGTTAATGGAAGTATCTCATAGCCTCATTTAATAATTGTTAATGGGAGTATCCCATAGCCTCATTTAATAATTGTTAATGGAAGTATCCCATATCCTCATTTAATAATTGATAATGGGAGTATCCCATAGCCTCATTTAATAATTGTTAATGGGAGTATCCCGTAGCCTCATTTAATAATTGTTAATGGGAGTATCCCATAGCCTCATTTAATAATTGTTAATGGGAGTATCCCATAGCCTCATTTAATAATTGTTAGTGGAAGTATCCCATAGCCTCATTTAATAATTGTTAATGGGAGTATCCCATAGTCTCATTTAATAATTGTTAGTGGAAGTATCCCATAGCCTCATTTAATAATTGTTAATGGGAGTATCCCATAACCTCATTTAATAATTGTTAGTGGAAGTATCCGATAGCCTCATTTAATAATTGTTAGTGGAAGTATCCCATAGCCTCATTTAATAATTGTCAATGGGAGTATCCCATAGCCTCATTTAATAATTGTTAATGGAAGTATCCCATAGCCTTATTTAATAATTGTTAATGGGAGTAACCCATAGCCTCATTTAATAATTGTTAATGGGAGTATCCCATAGCCTCATTTAATAATTGTTAATGGAAGTATTCCATAGCCTAATTTAATAATTGTTAATGGGAGTATCCCATAGCCTCATTTAATAATTGTCAATGGGAGTATCCCATAGCCTCATTTAATAATTGTTAATGGAAGTATCCCATAGCCTCATTTAATAATTGTTAATGGGAGTATCCCATAGCCTCATTTTGATAATTGATAATGGGAGTATCCCATAGCCTCATTTAATGATTGATAATGGGAGTATCCCATAGCCTCATGTAATAATTGTTAATGGAAGTATCCCATAGCCTCATTTAATAATTGTTAATTGTAGTATCCCATAGCCTCATTTAATAATTGTTAATGGAAGTATCCCATAGCCTCATTTAATAATTGATAATGGGAGTATCCCATAGCCTCATTTAATAATTGTTAATGGGAGTATCCCATAGCCTCATTTAATAATTGTTAATGGGAGTATCCCATAGCCTCATTTAATAATTGTCAATGGAAGTATCCCATAGCCTCATTTAATAATTGTCAATGGAAGTATCCCATAGCCTCATTTTAATAATTGATAATGGAAATATCCCATAGCCTCATTTAATAATTGTTGATGGGAGTATCCCATAGCCTCATTTAATAATTGTTAATGGGAGTATCCCATAGCCTCATTTAATAATTGATAATGGGAGTATCCCATAGCCTCATTTATTAATTGTTAATGGGAGTATCCCATAGCCTCATTTAATAATTGTTAGTGGAAGTATCCCATAACCTCATTTAATAATTGTTAATGGAAGTATCCCATAGCCTCATTTAATAATTGTTAATGGGAGTATCCCATAGCCTCATTTAATAATTGTTAGTGGAAGTATCCCATAGCCTCATTTAATAATTGTTAATGGAAGTATCCCATAGCCTCATTTAATAATTGTTAATGGGAGTATCCCATAGCCTCATTTAATAATTGATAATAGAAGTATCCCATAGCCTCATTTAATAATTGTTAATGGGAGTATCCCAAAGCCTCATTTAATAATTGTTAACGGAAGTATCCCATAGTCTCATTTAATAATTGATAATGGGAGTATCCCATAGCCTCATTTAATAATTGTCAATGGGAGTATCCCATAGCCTCATTTAATAATTGTTAATGGGAGTATCCCATAGCCTCATTTAATAATTGTTAATGGGAGTATTCCATAGCCTCATTTAATAATTGTTAATGGAAGTATCCCATAGCCTTATTTAATAATTGTTAATGGAAGTATCCCATAGCCTCGTTTAATAATTGTTAATGGGAATATCCCAAAGCCTCATTTAATAATTGATAATGGGAGTATCCCATAGCCTCATTTAATAATTGCTAATGGAAGTATCCCATAGCCTCATTTAATAATTGATAATGGGAGTATCCCATAGCCTCATTTAATAATTGTGTAATATTTGTTATTTCTTTATTCCTGCTTTGACATAAGTCTGTGAGTGAAAGTGCGGTTCACCTGTCCCCTGTCATGACTGTTGACATGTCTGTGAGTGAAAGTGTGGTTCACCTGTCCCCTGTCATGACTGTTGACATGTCTGTGAGTGAAAGTGAGGTTCACCTGTCCCCTGTCATGACTGTTGACATGTCTGTGAGTGAAAGTGAGGTTCACCTGTCCCCTGTCATGACTTTTGACATGTCTGTGAGTGAAAGTGAGGTTCACCTGTCCCCTGTCATGACTGTTGACATGTCTGTGAGTGAAAGTGCGGTACACCTGTCCCCTGTCATGACTGTTGACATGTCTGTGAGTGAAAGTGCGGTACACCTGTCCCCTGTCATGACTGTTGACATGTCTGTGAGTGAAAGTGAGGTTCACCTGTCCCCTGTCATGACTGTTGACATGTCTGTGAGTGAAAGTGCGGTACACCTGTCCCCTGTCATGACTGTTGACATGTCTGTGAGTGAAAGTGAGGTTCACCTGTCCCCTGTCATGACTGTTGACATGTCTGTGAGTGAAAGTGAGGTTCACCTGTCCCCTGTCATGACAGTTGACATGTCTGTGAGTCAAAGTGAGGTTCACCTGTCCCCTGTCATGACTGTTGACATGTCTGTGAGTGAAAGTGAGGTTCACCTGTCCACTGTCATGTTGACAGGAACATGAGAAGCGATGTTGGAGTGTAGACTTTAACAAGACTGACCCTCAACTTCTAGCCTCGGGTTCTGATGATTCTAAAGGTATGACAAACACACAACAACACATGAACTGATGTGATTTTGGTGACAGTAACATTTCTTGGTCTCTTGACTTTTTTAATAACTGTAACTTTGCCAACCTGCAACAGTTTTGCTGAATAATAATAAAACTAACTGATCTTGATTCTCTTAACATGTCAGTCAAATTGTTGCTCATAGTTCTTGAAACACAAAAACAATCATCGTAAACATTGTAAATGTAAACAGTTAATTTTTTAGAACAATTTCGTCTTATTTTACTTAAGAAGTGAATCGATGTATCCAGTATGTCATGGTTTGTATACATCACAATCAAAATGATGTGCCTTACCCCTCTGTCAAGCTTTGCCTTTGCTAACAATATTGTTAAGAACAAGAACAAATCAAACATTCCCACACACAGATTACATCTTAAACACTTTGTCTTATGTTTCTGTCATAAAGAAACACTTGTGACTAAAATTGCAACGATAAAAATAAGATGAAATGCAGGAACCCACCTTGTGTTCACAGCCATTCTTGATGGCTTGACAGAGTTGTTGCTAGGCAACAGTCACGTGATGGATAGGCTAATTGATAAGTGGTTGTAGAATGTGAACCAAGGTAGTATTTGGTGTAACTTTTGACCTGGTGTCTGTGTTGACAGTGGTGTGACCTTTGACCTGTGTTGACAGTGAAGCTGTGGTACACCAACATGGAGCACTCAGTGGCATCCCTCGAGGCGAAGGCCAATGTCTGCTGTGTCAAGTTCAACCCAGAGAGTCGATACCACCTCGCGTTCGGCTCCGCAGGTACTTAACACACTCGCTTCTCACGCAAACGCTACTCTCATTTAACAACACTCCTTGTATTCATGCAAATTACATTCATGTTCAGTCCTTTAAACTGTTGTAAGATGACGTCAGTAATTTACAACAGATGTTGAAGGTGATAAGTGAAGGTGTCATCTCTTGCGAACTTATACATCAGGTTATCTTCTTCTTCTTCCCCTTGCTCCCTTGCAGGGTGGGGCATTCTATGTACATGCCCCAACCATCTAATTCTGTTACCGGCTACTTTCCTCTTCAGGTGTTTTTTCATTCCAATCTCCTCTCTCAATTCCTTCATCTTCCTTCTATCCTCTCATGTTACTCTACATATTCTGACCCAGTTGTTTTCTGCCACCTGTAGTTTCTCCTCCTGTCTCTCTGTCAGTGGTAGTGTTCCCAACCCATATATACAGGCTAGTATAACGCAGGCTTCTAACACTTCCTTTCAGCTGTTTCTTCAGTTTTCTGTCCCACATAATGCCTTCTACCCTCTTCCATGCTGCTGCTCCTGCATGCACCCTCCTCTGTATTTCTTTACTACTCCTTCCATCCTCACACACTGTACTGCCCAGGTATACAAAGCTGTTCACTTGTTTAATGGTCTTTCCATCAACAACTACATGCAGATCTACCTCCTGTTCACCTATCCACGTTACTTCAGTATTCTCCAGATTCATTCGGAAGCCGTGTTTTCTGAAGGTGTCACTCCATTCTTGCAAAGCTTTCTGTCGTTCCTCTTTGTTATCAGCCACCACTGCTAGGTCGTCTGCATACAGTATCTTCTTAACTTCTTCCTGCTCCGATATCTTTCCACTGATCAGGTTTATCACCATAATGAAAAGCAGGGGACTCGAGGCACTTCCCTGTCTGAGTCCTACTTCCATTCCAAATTGTTTCGATGTTTCTCCTTCGACTCTCACTACTGCTGTTGTCTCCTTGTACAATTCCTCCACCATTCTGGCTTCTGCTTCTCCAACCTCCATCCATCTCATCACTGCAAATGCGAATTTTCTCGGCACGGTGTCAAATGCCTTTTCCAGATCTACAAAACCGAATGCTACATCCTTTATAAATCCTCTCTTCTTCTCGATAATTTGTCTGATGGCAAACAATCCTTCATCTGTTCCTCTGCCTTTCCTAAATCCCAGTTGATTCTCTCCAATTTTGCTCTCCACTGCAAGCCTCACCCTAGCATCCAGTATCCTTTCCAACAATTTCAGGGCTTGACTCAGTAATGTGATGCCTCTGTATCTCCCTGGGTCATAGATGTCCCCTTTCCCCTTCCATATCGGCCCAATCACTCCTCTTCGCCACTCTGCTGGTATCTCTCCTGCTGTGACGCAAACATTAAACAGCCTCGTCAGCCACTTGATTCCAACTAGTCTGTTTGCTTTCACCATTTCCACTGAGAGTTCATCCACTCCTACAGCCTTTCCAGTTTTCATCTTCTTTACTGCTTTCTCCACCTCTTCTGTTATTGTCCTCACCTCCAGCTCTCTCCTTACAGTATGAGGTATCTCTATCCTATATTCTTCCTCCAGATTTAGTAGTTTCTTGAAGTACTCCTCCCAAACATCCAGCACATGTTTTACTCCAGTAACCAGTGTCCCGTCGCTTCTCTTCATTGCTGATGTTCGTATAGATAAGTTTTTCCCTCCATCTTCTTCAATCCTATCACATAATTCCTGCAGTTTTTCATCTCTTGCTTTAGCAACTGCCTCAATTGCTGCCTTCTTCTTCTCTCGGTACTTCTGCTTCAGCCTTGACTTGTCTTCACCACTTGCTTCTTCCACACACTTCAGTGCCTCCTTTTTTTTGTTCATGGAGTAGCCTGAACTTCCTCTCTACTTTGGTTTTGTATTGGGCCATCACCTCTCCTTCACATTTTCACCATTTCATAATTTCATTTTATGTTGGCTCGGTATGTGCTCTCCTGCCAGAACTTTGCAGTCCCTAACCTTGTTCAACTGGCTGCTTCTAACAATCAGCAGATCTATCTCTGTTCTGTTGTTTCCACTTCTGTATGTGATCTTGTGTGATTCCTTCTTCTGAAAGAAGGAGTTTACCATCACTAACTGATTTTTGCCAAGCATCTTGACCAGATCTTGTCCCTCTCTGTTTCTTGTTCCATATCTGTACTTTCCTAAGGTCTCCTCACTGTTCTGTCTCTTTCCTACATCTGCATTTAGATCACCTGCCACAACCAACATTGTCTCCGCCTCCACATTCCCAATAATTTCTTCCAGGTTGTTTCGGAATGCATCCTTGTCTTCTTGAGTTCTCCCTGTCTGTGTTGCGCAGCCCGATAGTATGCACATCATCTCTCCTCCAACTAACATCCACACTGCACTTATCCTGCCTTCCCATCATTCCACCCTGATGACTTCCTTGCTGTATTCCTCTTTCATAATCATTCTCACTCCATTTGTCCTTCCATCTCCCCCTGCATGCAGCATCACTGACAGTTGCCGCCTTTTTATTAGCTCCACCACCTCCACTTGTTTCCCGTCATTGTTCCCACATTGAGGGTGGCAAACTGGACTTCGTATGAGAGTCGATGCCAGCTGTTCGACCCTCCAGGTCTTCACTGATTTCTCGCTGGTGCCTGGGTCCCAGCGCGTCGGTTCCCCTGCACGCAGTAGCCAATCCATAGTGTATAATTGAGGTCATTTACTCGAGCCACATGGCGCTGCCCATGCTGACCCATGGGGTGGGTTTGTCTTCCAGGTTTTCCTTCCAGTAAGTCAATGTCTTCCATGACTAGTGGACTTCTTCCATGACTAGTGGACTACCTCATATGTCAGGTTATGACGTATTAAATTCAAATATATGAAAATACTAGAAAATAGAAATAAGAAGCAAATGTATCAGGAGAGCTTTTGCAAACATTAATGTATTATTTTGTATTTTCTATAAAATAAATGTTGAAGAAAATATTCCTGCTTTATGAATATTAGATTGGAAGTGAATATATGAAACAAATGATTAACTGTTGTTGTTGTTGTAGATCACTGTGTCCACTACTACGACCTGCGCAACATCAAACAGCCTCTCGCCACATTCAAGGGACATCGTAAAGCCGTGTCGTACACAAAGTTTGTCAACTCTACAGAGATTGTGTCTGCGTGAGTCTCAACTCTGTCCAACCTCTAAGTGTCTGTCTCAAGGGCTGCTGTGTCATTGTTGGATCCGTTTCAGATCTAGTCTTGTAGTCACATTGACCCATGTAAACATGTGTGCAGGTATATGTTTACATTTCTGTCTCACACAACTTCTACAAGATACCTAACGGTGAACAGTGTCAACATTTTTACAAATTACAATTAATTTAAATGTGCATGGTATGTACATCAATTTGCCATCGATGAAAATAAATTTGTGCACCACGCTTAGTTTCTCACATTCTACAAATGTCTTCATGTGCCGTAAGTCACATTGTCATTTGTTGTTTGGGAACAAGGGTGGTTGCACTGGGCATTGTATGCTGTTGTTTGTGTCTGTAGACTGTTGTTTGTGTCTGTAGACTGTTGTTTGTGTATATAGACTTGTTTGTGGCTGTAGACTGTTGTTTGTATCTGTAGACTTGTTTGTGGCTGTAGACTCGTTTGTATCTGCAGATTGTTGTTTCTATCTGTAGACTGTTGTTTGTGTCTGTAGACTTGTTTGTGTCTGTAGACTGTTGTTTGTGTCTGTAGACTGTTGTTTGTGTCAGTAAACCGTTGTTTATGTCTGTAGACTCGTTTGTATCTGCAGATTGTCGTTTGTGTCTGTAGACTTGTTTGTGGCTGTAAACTGTCGCTTGTGTCTGTAGACTTTTGTTTCTGTCTGTAGATTGTTGTCTGTGTCTGTAGACTGTTGTCTGTGCCTGTAGACTGTTGTCTGTGTCTGTAGACGGTTGTTTGTGTCTGTAGACTGTTGTCTGTGCCTGTAGACTGTTGTTTGTGTCTTTAGGTCCACAGACAGTCAGCTCAAGCTGTGGAATGTTAACACGCCTCACTGTCTGCGCACGTTCCGGGGCCACAATAACGAAAAGAACTTTGTGGGTCTCGCCACAGACGGAGATTACGTCGCCTGTGGTAGGGACACTCACTCAGGTGTACAAGATGTATGCTGTGTACAAGATGTATGCTGTGTTCAAGATGTATGCTATATGTCTGTTGTTGCACTCCTCTCTGTCCCCAAAGTCCTGGATGAAGCTCACTCGAAGTTGGTCCTCACATTTTGTATTCTTTCTTCCACAACACTTCCCAGAAACCTGCAATTACAAGAAACAACTTTACAATCCCCATTCTGGCCTCTGGTGTAGTATGGATTGAAGGAGCATGCGATGTAAGCATGCATGCACTCACATGCATGCACGCACAAACACACACAAATGCACACTTGCACACGCGCATGTACGCACACACACACATCAAGTGTCACATCTCCCCAACTACTGTGTTGTGATCATAGCGATGGCAAGTCTGGCTGTGTTTGTTTGTAGGCAGTGAGAACAACTCTCTGTACATCTACTACAAAGGCCTGTCCAAACAACTGCTCATGTTCAAGTTTGACACAGTCAGAAGTGTCCTGGTGAGTGTTGTGTGTGTCCTGGTGAGTGTTGTCTGTGTCCTGGTGAGTGTTCTATGTGTCCTGGTGAGTGTTGTCTGTGTCCTGGTGAGTGCTGCCTGTGTCCTGGTGGGTGTTGTCTGTGTCCTGGTGAGTGTTGTCTGTGTCCTGGTGAGTGTTGTCTGTGACCTGGTGAGTGCTGTTGGTGCCCTGGTGAGTGTTGTCTGTGTCCTGGTGAGTGCTGTCTGTGTCCTGGTGAGTGTTGCCTGTGTCCTGGTGAGTGTTGTCTGTGTCCTGGTGAGTGCTGTCTGTGTCCTGATGCTGGACTATCAGTCAAGGGGATCGGGGTTCCAGTCAACCGTTACTGTTTCGAAACATGAGTAATTTAATTAATTACACTTCGTTTTTACCTTTTGTAAGACACTAAGCTGTTGGTTCCTCCACCTGGTGGCAGGAACAAAACTACTCCACCATGGAAAGGAACAACCTGATGAGTTACAGATCCATGGGTTTTGATTATCGCAAATTCAAAAAGCCTCTGCATTAGCCACTGTTAGAATACGTCTTCCTATAATGAAGTAAGCACCATGAGCTGTCTAAGTGGATGTCAGTGCTGCATAAGACCACACACTCTTATTATTGGGGTAAACATGGAGTTGAGTGGAGCTGAATACAAACATGTACGTTTGTTAAGAGCTGAGTACAAACATGTACGTTTGTTAAGAGCTGAGTACAAACATGTAGGTTTGTTAAGAGCTGAATACAAACATGTAGGTTTGTTAAGAGCTGAGTACAAACATGTACGTTTGTTAAGAGCTGAATACAAACATGTACGTTTGTTAAGAGCTGAGTACAAACATGTAGGTTTGTTAAGAGCTGAATACAAACATGTAGGTTTGTTAAGAGCTGAGTACAAACATGTATGTTTGTTAAGAGCTGAATACAAACATGTAGGTTTGTTAAGAGCTGAGTACAAACATGTAGGTTTGTTAAGAGCTGAATACAAACATGTAGGTTTGTTAAGAGCTGAGTACAAACATGTATGTTTGTTAAGAGCTGAATACAAACATGTAGGTTTGTTAAGAGCTGAGTACAAACATGTACGTTTGTTAAGAGCTGAATACAAACATGTACGTTTGTTAAGAGCTGAGTACAAACATGTAGGTTTGTTAAGAGCTGAATACAAACATGTAGGTTTGTTAAGAGCTGAGTACAAACATGTATGTTTGTTAAGAGCTGAATACAAACATGTAGGTTTGTTAAGAGCTGAGTACAAACATGTAGGTTTGTTAAGAGCTGAATACAAACATGTAGGTTTGTTAAGAGCTGAGTACAAACATGTACGTTTGTTAAGAGCTGAATACAAACATGTATGTTTGTTAAGAGCTGAATACAAACATGTATGTTTGTTAAGAGCTGAGTACAAACATGTAGGTTTGTTAAGAGCTGAATACAAACATGTAGGTTTGTTAAGAGCTGAGTACAAACATGTACGTTTGTTAAGAGCTTAATACAAACATGTATGTTTGTTAAGAGCTGAGTACAAACATGTAGGTTTGTTAAGAGCTGAATACAAACATGTAGGTTTGTTAAGAGCTGAGTACAAACATGTATGTTTGTTAAGAGCTGAGTACAAACATGTAGGTTTGTTAAGAGCTGAGTACAAACATGTAGGTTTGTTAAGAGCTGAGTACAAACATGTACGTTTGTTAAGAGCTGAGTACAAACATGTACGTTTGTTAAGAGCTGAATACAAACATGTATGTTTGTTAAGAGCTGAATACAAACATGTATGTTTGTTAAGAGCTGAATACAAACATGTATGTTTGTTAAGAGCTGAATACAAACATGTATGTTTGTTAAGAGCTGAATACAAACATGTACGTTTGTTAAGAGCTGAATACAAACATGTATGTTTGTTAAGAGCTGAGTACAAACATGTATGTTTGTTAAGAGCTGAGTACAAACATGTAGGTTTGTTAAGAGCTGAGTACAAACATGTACGTTTGTTAAGAGCTGAGTACAAACATGTATGTTTGTTAAGAGCTGAGTACAAACATGTATGTTTGTTAAGAGCTGAGTACAAACATGTACGTTTGTTAAGAGCTGAGTACAAACATGTACGTTTGTTAAGAGCTGAGTACAAACATGTAGGTTTGTTAAGAGCTGAGTACAAACATGTACGTTTGTTAAGAGCTGAGTACAAACATGTAGGTTTGTTAAGAGCTGAGTACAAACATGTATGTTTGTTAAGAGCTGAGTACAAACATGTATGTTTGTTAAGAGCTGAGTACAAACATGTATGTTTGTTAAGAGCTGAGTACAAACATGTATGTTTGTTAAGAGCTGAGTACAAACATGTAGGTTTGTTAAGAGCTGAGTACAAACATGTAGGTTTGTTAAGAGCTGAGTACAAACATGTATGTTTGTTAAGAGCTGAGTACAAACATGTAGGTTTGTTAAGAGCTGAGTACAAACATGTATGTTTGTTAAGAGCTGAGTACAAACATGTAGGTTTGTTAAGAGCTGAGTACAAACATGTATGTTTGTTAAGAGCTGAGTACAAACATGTATGTTTGTTAAGAGCTGAGTACAAACATGTATGTTTGTTAAGAGCTGAGTACAAACATGTAGGTTTGTTAAGAGCTGAGTACAAACATGTATGTTTTGTTAAGAGCTGAGTACAAACAAGTCTGCTTGTTAAGAGCTGAGTACAAACATGTCTGTTTGTTAAGAGCTGAGTACAAACATGTAGGTTTGTTAAAAGCTGAGTACAAACATGTCTGTTTGTTAAGAGCTGAGTACAAACATGTAGGTTTGTTAAGAGCTGAATATAAACATGTAGGTTTGTTAAGAGCTGAGTACAAACATGTATGTTTGTTAAGAGCTGAGTACAAACATGTCTGTTTGTTAAGAGCTGAGTACAAACATGTATGTTTGTTAAGAGCTGAGTACAAACATGTCTGTTTGTTAAGAGCTGAGTACAAACATGCCTGTTTGTTAAGAGCTGAGTACAAACAAGTCTGTTTGTTAAGAGCTGAGTACAAACATGTCTGTTTGTTAAGAGCTAAGTACAAACATGTACGTTTGTTAAGAGCTGAGTACAAACATGTAGGTTTGTTAAGAGCTGAGTACAAACATGTAGGTTTGTTAAGAGCTGAATACAAACATGTCTGTTTGTTAAGAGCTGAGTACAAACATGTCTGTTTGTTAAGAGCTGAGTACAAACATGTAGGTTTGTTAAGAGCTGAATACAAACATGTAGGTTTGTTAAGAGCTGAGTACAAACATGTAGGTTTGTTAAGAGCTGAATACAAACATGTCTGTTTGTTAAGAGCTGAGTACAAACATGTATGTTTGTTAAGAGCTGAGTACAAACATGTATGTTTGTTAAGAGCAGAGTACAAACATGTCTGTTTGTTAAGAGCTGAGTACAAACATGTATGTTTGTTAAGAGCTGAGTACAAACATGTATGTTTGTTAAGAGCTGAGTACAAACATGTATGTTTGTTAAGAGCTGAGTACAAACATGTATGTTTGTTAAGAGCTGAGTACAAACATGTATGTTTGTTAAGAGCTGAGTACAAACATGTATGTTTGTTAAGAGCTGAGTACAAACATGTATGTTTGTTAAGAGCTGAGTACAAACATGTAGGTTTGTTAAGAGCTGAGTACAAACATGTATGTTTGTTAAGAGCTGAGTACAAACATGTATGTTTGTTAAGAGCTGATTACAAACATGTATGTTTGTTAAGAGCTGAGTACAAACATGTATGTTTGTTAAGAGCTGAGTACAAACATGTATGTTTGTTAAGAGCTGAGTACAAACATGTAGGTTTGTTAAGAGCTGAGTACAAACATGTAGGTTTGTTAAGAGCTGAGTACAAACATGTATGTTTGTTAAGAGCTGAGTACAAACATGTAGGTTTGTTAAGAGCTGAGTACAAACATGTATGTTTGTTAAGAGCTGAGTACAAACATGTCTGTTTGTTAAGAGCTGAGTATAAACATGTATGTTTGTTAAGAGCTGAGTACAAACATGTCTGTTTGTTAAGAGCTGCATACAAACATGTAGGTTTGTTAAGAGCTGAATACAAACATGTAGGTTTGTTAAGAGCTGAGTACAAACATGTATGTTTGTTAAGAGCTGAGTACAAACATGTAGGTTTGTTAAGAGCTGAGTACAAACATGTAGGTTTGTTAAGAGCTGAGTACAAACATGTATGTTTGTTAAGAGGTAGCCAGTGGCACTGAATGGGGAGCCGAGTACAACTATGTGTTTGTCTTCAGGAGAAAGAGAAGAAAGATGATGACGATGCGAATGAATTTGTGAGCGCCGTCTGCTGGCGACCGGTGAGTTGTCTTCGCTCTCAAGCAACAGAAATCATGTTCAAATCTTGTTTCAAAGCTGAGGTAGTTTCATTCAGTCTTCGTGGTGGGTATATGAGTGAGCCTTGGCGCAGTATTTGCAGCGGAGTTCAAGTCAAGTTGGTGTTGGAATGCAGCTAACAGTCAGGGCATTATAAAAGTACTTTGTCTACAGTTGTTGTTTCTCTTCCAGGACTCCAGTGTTGTTGCCGCCAACAGTCGGCAACAACATTATAAAGGTACTTTGTCTACAGTTGTTGTTTCTCTTCCAGGGCTTCAGTGTTGTTGTTGCCGCCAACAGTCAGGGCATTATAAAGGTACTTTGTCTACAGTTGTTGTTTCTCTTCCAGGGCTCCAGTGTTGTTGTTGCCACCAACAGTCAGGGCATTATAAAGGTACTTTGTCTACAGTTGTTGTTTCTCTTCCAGGGCTCCAGTGTTGTTGTTGCCGCCAACAGTCAGGGCATTATAAAGGTACTTTGTCTACAGTTGTTGTTTCTCTTCCAGGGCTCCAGTGTTGTTGTTGCCGCCAACAGTCAGGGCATTATAAAGGTACGATTGTCCGATCATGTTTCTACACGTTTCTTACATCGTTTGCTGTGAATATTGTAGAACAGTTGGTCACATTAAAACAGCAAAGACTTGTCTATAACTGTGTCACATTACCTCTTAAGTCTAGCAGTTTTTATTGAGTTGCTTGATCAATTAATTAGTGATATTTTGAGAAACATTAACTAAAACTGAAGGCTGTCTTGAAGTGATGTCATTAGAAGTGTTGTAGAATGTTGACATTGACACATGCATCAGTAGTTACACTCCATGAGGTGGTGCTTGCAATGTAATATACGGCCTCATAACTGCCAAACAGCTGATGTCCCTCGCTGCATCGTGTCAGCGTAGACTGCCACAGAGAGCATTCAATGAGTTACAAGTGACGCTCTATGTCATGTTGCAGGTCCTGGAGTTGGTGTAAGTGACACAGTCGGCACTACCGTTCCATGCTACAGTGGTGCCAGGCACAGCAGTGCAGTGGTACCAACTAGTGCCAGCCTGGCATGGAGTAGTACCAACTAGTGCCAGCCTGGCATGGAGTGGTACCAGGCACTCATGCCAGTCGATGCAACACCAGCTTCATCTTGATGTCACTCTGTTGCCATGGCAACATGCCAGACTAGGCCAAGGCTTATTTGAGCAACAAGTCGTGTATATAGGACTTTGTGAAATGCAAACGCTAAAAGGCACTGTCAGGTACAGACAGCTGGCTCCTGCAGGGACTGACAGTACACTAGACACAAGGTGTGATGTACAACATGCGCACGCACACAGTTCCAGGGGGTAATATAATTTGTGCTTTATTAACAGAGAGAGCAGTTTTTGGTCAGTGAAATATATTATTTGTGATTCGATGAGTACTAGAAAAACTAACAAGACTTTTGTGTCTGAACAAAACAGACGTCACATGTATGTACCTACTGTATGTACCTACTGTATGTACCTACTGTATGTACCTACTGTATGTTCCTACTGTATGTCCCTACTGCACGTGAGCTTGTAATATGTATATTTTGTGCCATCTCTACTGCCAATGTTCAATAAAGGTGTAATGAAACAATCTACAGATATGTTTAGTGGTTGACCTACATCATGCCTCTGGCACACCACATACAAACAGCACACTCAGGTGAATGTGATGTAGGTATGTGCCAAGTTACAACATACAACGTACACTTACAGCAGATCATTTCATCAGATCTCACATGTGGGAGCCTTGAATAAATCATGTCACTGCATACCTTTTATTGGCTAGTCAAGTTGATCAATACAAAAAGAAATCTTGTTTTCATGTATAAGACATTTCTCTTGATTTTTTGTAATTAGAAATGTCGATTTAATGTGAATTAAATAAAACAGGATTGGATTAATGGCTATTCTAAAAGGCTTAGGTGTCAATTTTTTGATTTATAAACAAACACTGTTCAGTTTTTATGTATGACAGCTGTTATTACAAAAAGGTTAAATCATCCAAATATTCTAATGCCATATACCAATGTATTCCCACAACTAGTTTTGAAGAGAATGACCAAGTGGAGGTGAATCTTCAGCCACAGCTGTTGGTGGAATGGATGACCAAGTGGAGGTGAATCTTCAGCCACAGCTGTCGGTTGAATGAATGACTAAGTGGAGGTGAATCTTCAGCCACAGCTGTCAGTGGAATGGATGACCAAGTGGAGGTGAATCTTCAGTCACAGCTGTCGGTTGAATGAATGACCAAGTGGAGGTGAATCTTCAGCCACAGCTGTCGGTTGAATGGATGACCAAGTGGAGGTGAATCTTCAGCCACAGCTGTCGATGGAATGGATGACCAAGTGGAGGTGAATCTTCAGCCACAGCTGTCGGTGGAATGGATGACCAAGTGGAGGTGAATCTTCAGCCACAGCTGTCGGGGGAATAGATGACCAAGTGGAGGTGAATCTTCAGCCACAGCTGTCGGTGGAATGGATGACCAAGTGGAGGTGAATCTTCAGCCACAGCTGTCGGTGGAATGGATGACCAAGTGGAGGTGAATCTTCAGCCACAGCTGTCGGGGGGAATAGATGACCAAGTGGAGGTGAATCTTCAGCCACAGCTGTCGGGGGGGAATAGATGACCAAGTGGAGGTGAATCTTCAGCCACAGCTGTCGGTTGAATGGATGACCAAGTGGAGGTGAATCTTCAGCCACAGCTGTCGATGGAATGGATGACCAAGTGGAGGTGAATCTTCAGCCACAGCTGTCGGTGGAATGGATGACCAAGTGGAGGTGAATCTTCAGCCACAGCTGTCGGGGGGGGAATAGATGACCAAGTGGAGGTGAATCTTCAGCCACAGCTGTCGGTTGAATGGATGACCAAGTGGAGGTGAATCTTCAGCCACAGCTGTCGATGGAATGGATGACCAAGTGGAGGTGAATCTTCAGCCACAGCTGTCGGTGGAATGGATGACCAAGTGGAGGTGAATCTTCAGCCACAGCTGTCGGTGGAATGGATGACCAAGTGGAGGTGAATCTTCAGCCACAGCTGTCGGTGGAATGGATGACCAAGTGGAGGTGAATCTTCAGCCACAGCTGTCGGTGGAATGGATGACCAAGTGGAGGTGAATCTTCAGCCACAGCTGTCGGGGGAATAGATGACCAAGTGGAGGTGAATCTTCAGCCACAGCTGTCGGTGGAATGGATGACCAAGTGGAGGTGAATCTTCAGCCACAGCTGTCGGTGGAATGGTTGACCAAGTGGAGGTGAATCTTCAGCCACAGCTGTTGGTGAAATGGATGGGAAAATGTTGCCAGTTTTTCAGTTTGTGGTCAAGGCAATGTGATCTAATAGCTGGCAACGGAGTAGGTGCAAGACAAATGGTTAGGGTGAATAGCACAGACTGTTGTAAACACAACACTGTATGTGAAGTTGTTTCACAGACAGTCTTCAAGTGACGTCCTCCAGATCACTGTATGTAGTGACAAACAACGTACCCGGTGACGTCCTCCAGATTACTGTATGTAGTGACAAACAACGTACCCGGTGACGTCCTCCAGATCACTGTATGTAGTGACAAACAACGTACCCGGTGACGTCCTCCAGATTACTATATGTAGTGATAACAACGTACCCGGTGACGTCCTCCAGATCACTGTATGTAGTGATAACAACGTACCCGGTGACGTCCTCCAGATCACTGTTTGTAGTAATAACAATGTACCCGGTGACGTCCTCCAGATCACTGTATGTAGTGATATCAACGTACCCGGTGACGTCCTCCAGATCACTGTTTGTAGTAATAACAACGTACCCGGTGACGTCCTCCAGATCACTGTATGTAGTGATATCAACGTACCCGGTGACGTCCTCCAGATCACTGTTTGTAGTAATAACAACGTACCCGGTGACGTCCTCCAGATCACTGTATGTAGTGATATCAACGTACCCGGTGACGTCCTCCAGATCACTGTTTGTAGTAATAACAACGTACCCGGTGACGTCCTCCAGATCACTGTATGTAGTTATAACAACGTACCCGGTGACGTCCTCCAGATCACTGTATGTAGTGATATCAACGTACCCGGTGACGTCCTCCAGATCACTGTTTGTAGTAATAACAACGTACCTGGTGACGTCCTCCAGATCACTGTATGTAGTGATAACAACGTACCCGGTGACGTCCTCCAGATCACTGTATGTAGTGATAACAACGTACCCGGTGACGTCCTCCAGATCACTGTATGTAGTGATAACAACGTACCCGGTGACGTCCTCCAGATCACTGTTTGTAGTGATAACAACGTACCCGGTGACGTCCTCCAGGTCACTGTTTGTAGTGATAACAACATACCCGGTGACGTCCTCCAGATCACTGTATGTAGTGATAACAACGTACCCGGTGACGTCCTCCAGATCACTGTATGTAGTGATAACAACGTACCCGGTGACGTCCTCCAGATCACTGTATGTAGTGATAACAACGTACCCGGTGACGTCCTCCAGATCACTGTATGTAGTGATAACAACGTACCCGGTGACGTCCTCCAGATCACTGTTTGTAGTGATAACAACGTACCCGGTGACGTCCTCCAGATCACTGTATGTAGTGATAACAACGTACCCGGTGACGTCCTCCAGATCACTGTTTGTAGTGATAACAACGTACCCGGTGACGTCCTCCAGATCACTGTATGTAGTGATAACAACGTACCCGGTGATGTCCTCCAGATCACTGTATGTAGTGATAACAACGTACCCGGTGACGTCCTCCAGATCACTGTATGTAGTGATAACAACGTACCCGGTGACGTCCTCCAGATCACTGTTTGTAGTGATAACAACGTACCCGGTGACGTCCTCCAGATCACTGTATGTAGTGATATCAACGTACCCGGTGACGTCCTCCAGATCACTGTATGTACTGATAACAACGTACCCGGTGACGTCCTCCAGATCACTGTATGTAGTGATAACAACGTACCCGATGACGTCCTCCAGATCACTGTATGTAGTGATAACAACGTACCCGATGACGTCCTCCAGATCACTGTATGTAGTGATATCAACGTACCCGGTGACGTCCTCCAGATCACTGTTTGTAGTGATATCAACGTACCCGGTGACGTCCTCCAGATCACTGTTTGTAGTGATAACAACATACCCGGTGACGTCCTCCAGATCACTGTATGTAGTGATAACAACGTACCCGATGACGTCCTCCAGATCACTGTATGTAGTGATAACAACATACCCGATGACGTCCTCCAGATCACTGTATGTAGTGATATCAACGTACCCGGTGACGTCCTCCAGATCACTGTTTGTAGTGATAACAACGTACCCGGTGTCGTCCTCCAGATCACTGTATGTAGTGATAACAACGTACCCGGTGACGTCCTCCAGATCACTGTTTGTAGTGATAACAACGTACCCGGTGACGTCCTCCAGATCACTGTATGTAGTGATATCAACGTACCCGGTGACGTCCTCCAGATCACTGTATGTAGTGATAACAACGTACCCGGTGACGTCCTCCAGATCACTGTATGTAGTGAGTGACGTAACAACGTACCCGGTGACGTCCTCCAGATCACTGTTTGTAGTGATAACAACGTACCCGGTGACGTCCTCCAGATCACTGTATGTAGTGATAACAACGTACCCGGTGACGTCCTCCAGATCACTGTATGTAGTGATAACAACGTACCCAGTGACGTCCTCCAGATCACTGTTTGTAGTGATAACAACGTACCCGGTGACGTCCTCCAGATCACTGTATGTAGTGATAACAACGTACCCGGTGACGTCCTCCAGATCACTGTTTGTAGTGATAACAACGTACCCGGTGACGTCCTCCAGATCACTGTATGTAGTGATAACAACGTACCCGGTGATGTCCTCCAGATCACTGTATGTAGTGATAACAACGTACCCGGTGACGTCCTGCAGATCACTGTATGTAGTGATAACAACGTACCCGGTGACGTCCTCCAGATCACTGTTTGTAGTGATAACAACGTACCCGGTGACGTCCTCCAGATCACTGTATGTAGTGATATCAACGTACCCGGTGACGTCCTCCAGATCACTGTATGTACTGATAACAACGTACCCGGTGACGTCCTCCAGATCACTGTATGTAGTGATAACAACGTACCCGGTGACGTCCTCCAGATCACTGTATGTAGTGATAACAACGTACCCGATGACGTCCTCCAGATCACTGTATGTAGTGATATCAACGTACCCGGTGACGTCCTCCAGATCACTGTTTGTAGTGATATCAACGTACCCGGTGACGTCCTCCAGATCACTGTTTGTAGTGATAACAACATACCCGGTGACGTCCTCCAGATCACTGTATGTAGTGATAACAACGTACCCGATGACGTCCTCCAGATCACTGTATGTAGTGATAACAACGTACCCGATGACGTCCTCCAGATCACTGTATGTAGTGATATCAACGTACCCGGTGACGTCCTCCAGATCACTGTTTGTAGTGATATCAACGTACCCGGTGACGTCCTCCAGATCACTGTTTGTAGTGATAACAACGTACCCGGTGACGTCCTCCAGATCACTGTATGTAGTGATAACAACGTACCCGGTGACGTCCTCCAGATCACTGTTTGTAGTGATAACAACGTACCCGGTGACGTCCTCCAGATCACTGTATGTAGTGATATCAACGTACCCGGTGACGTCCTCCAGATCACTGTTTGTAGTGATATCAACGTACCCGGTGACGTCCTCCAGATCACTGTATGTAGTGATATCAACGTACCCGATGACGTCCTCCAGATCACTGTATGTAGTGATAACAACGTACCCGGTGACGTCCTCCAGATCACTGTTTGTAGTGATAACAACGTACCCGGTGACGTCCTCCAGATCACTGTATGTAGTGATATCAACGAACCCGGTGACGTCCTCCAGATCACAGTATGTAGTGATAACAACGTACCCGGTGACGTCCTCCAGATCACTGTTTGTAGTGATAACAATGTACCCGGTGACGTCCTCCAGATCACTGTATGTAGTGATAACAACGTACCCGGTGACGTCCTCCAGATCACTGTTTGTAGTAATAACAACGTACCCGGTGACGTCCTCCAGATCACTGTTTGTAGTGATAACAACGTACCCGGTGACGTCCTCCAGATCACTGTTTGTAGTGATAACAACGTACCCGGTGACGTCCTCCAGATCACTGTTTGTAGTGATAACAACGTACCCGGTGACGTCCTCCAGATCACTGTTTGTAGTGATATCAACGTACCCGGTGACGTCCTCCAGATCACTGTATGTAGTGATAACAACGTACCCGGTGACGTCCTCCAGATCACTGTATGTAGTGATAACAACGTACCCGGTGACGTCCTCCAGATCACTGTATGTAGTGATAACAACATACCCGGTGACGTCCTCCAGATCAGTTTGTAGTGATATCAACGTGTTGAATGCGCTGACCATCAGTAATTGTTCTGGCACAAGCGAGTTAGGAGTGATGACAGGTTACATAATCATCATGTTGTAGCATGAACGGTTAGGACTGATGACAGGTTACATAATCGTCATGTTGTAGCATGAACGGTTAAGACTGATGACAGGTTACATAATCACCATGTTGTAGCATGAAGGGTTAGGACTGATGACAGGTTACATAATCATCATGTTGTAGCATGAAGGGTTAGGACTGATGACAGGTTACATAATCATCATGTTGTAGCATGAAGGGTTAGGACTGATGACAGGTTACATAATCGTCATGTTGTAGCATGAACGGTTAAGACTGATGACAGGTTACATAATCACCATGTTGTAGCATGAAGGGTTAGGACTGATGACAGGTTACATAATCATCATGTTGTAGCATGAAGGGATAGGACTGATGACAGGTTACATAATCATCATGTTGTAGCATGAAGGGTTAGGACTGATGACAGGTTACATAATCATCATGTTGTAGCATGAAGGGTTAGGACTGATGACAGGTTACATAATCATCATGTTGTAGCATGAAGGGTTAGGACTGATGACAGGTTACATAATCATCATGTTGTAGCATGAAGGGTTAGTACTGATGACAGGTTACATAATCATCATGTTGTAGCATGAAGGGTTAGGACTGATGACAGGTTACATAATCATAACTTTTACTTCCCCCATTGGAGCCTGGTGGTGCAGTGTCAGACTATAACTGTTACTTCCCTCATTGGATCCTGGTGGTGCAGTGTCAGACTATAACTGTTACTTCCCCCATTGGATCCTGATGGTGCAGTGTCAGAGTATAACTGTTACTTCCCCCATTGGATCCTGGTGGTGCAGTGTCAGACTATAACTGTTACTTCCCCCATTGGATCCTGGTGGTGCAGTGTGTCAGACTATAACTGTTACTTCCCCCATTGGAGGCTGGTGGTGCAGTGTGTCAGACTATAACTGTTACTTCCCCCATTGGATCCTGGTGGTGCAGTGTGTCAGACTCTAACTGTTACTTCCCCCATTGGAGCCTGGTGGTGCAGTGTGTCAGACTATAACTGTTACTTCCCCCATTGGAGCCTGGTGGTGCAGTGTCAGACTATAACTGTTACTTCCCCCATTGGATCCTGGTGGTGCAGTGTCAGACTATAACTGTTACTTCCCCCATTGGATCCTGGTGGTGCAGTGTCAGACTATAACTGTTACTTCCCCCATTGGAGCCTGGTGGTGCAGTGTGTCAGACTATAACTGTTACTTCCCCCATTGGATCCTGGTGGTGCAGTGTCAGACTATAACTGTTACTTCCCCCATTGGATCCTGGTGGTGCAGTGTCAGACTATAACTTTTACTTCCCCCATTGGAGCCTGGTGGTGCAGTGTCAGACTATAACTGTTACTTCCCCCATTGGATCCTGGTGGTGCAGTGTCAGACTATAACTTTTACTTCCCCCATTGGAGCCTGGTGGTGCAGTGTCAGACTATAACTTTTACTTCCCCCATTGGAGCCTGGTGGTGCAGTGTCAGACTATAACTTTTACTTCCCCCATTGGAGCCTGGTGGTGCAGTGTGTCAGACTATAACTTTTACTTCCCCCTTGGAGCCTGGTAGTGCAGTGTGTCAGACTATAACTGTTACTTCCCCCTTGGAGCCTGGTGGTGCAGTGTCAGACTATAAATGTTACTTCCCCCTTGGAGCCTGGTGGTGCAGAGTGTCAGACTATAACTTTTACTTCCCCCCTTGGAGCCTGTTGGTGCAGTGTCAGACTATAACTTTTACTTCCCCTTGGAGCCTGGTGGTGCAGAGTGTCAGACTATAACTGTTACTTCCCCCTTGGAGCCTGGTGGTGCAGAGTGTCAGACTATAACTGTTACTTCACCCTTGGATCCTGGTGGTGCAGAGTGTCAGACTATAACTGTTACTTCCCCCCTTGGAGCCTGGTGGTGCAGTGTCAGACTATAGCTGTTACTTCCCCCTTTGGAGCCTGGTGGTGCAGTGTCAGACTATAACTGTTACTTCCCCCCTTAGAGCCTGGTGGTGCAGAGTGTCAGACTATAACTGTTACTTCCCCCTTGGAGCCTGGTGGTGCAGAGTGTCAGACTATAACTGTTACTTCCCCCTTGGAGCCTGGTGGTGCAGCTTGTCAGACTATAACTGTTACTTCCCCCTTGGAGCCTGGTGGTGCAGTGTCAGACTATAACTGTTACTTCCCCCTTGGATCCTGGTGGTGCAGTGTCAGACTATAACTGTTACTTCCCCCTTGGATCCTGGTGGTGCAGTGTCAGACTATAACTGTTACTTCCCCCCTTGGAGCCTGGTGGTGCAGTGTCAGACTATAACTTTTACTTCCCCCTTGGAGCCTGGTGGTGCAGTGTCAGATTATAACTTTTACTTCCCCCTTGGAGCCTGGTGGTGCAGTGTCAGACTATAACTGTTACTTCCCCCTTGGAGCCTGGTGGTGCAGAGTGTCAGACTATAACTGTTACTTCCCCCTTGGAGCCTGGTGGTGCAGAGTGTCAGACTATAACTGTTACTTCCCCCTTGGAGCCTGGTGGTGCCGTGTCAGACTATAACTGTTACTTCCCCCCTTGGAGCCTGGTGGTGCAGTGTCAGACTATAACTGGTGGTGCAGTGTCAGACTATAACTTTTACTTGGAGCCTTGTGGTGCAGTGTCAGACTATAACTGTTACTTCCCCCCTTGGAGCCTGGTGGTGCAGTGTCAGACTATAACTTTTACTTCCCTATAACCTTGGAGCCTGGTGGTGCAGTGTCAGACTATAACTTTTACTTCCCCCTTGAAGCCTGGTGGTGCAGAGTGTCAGACTATAACTATTACTTCCCCCTTGGAGCCTGGTGGTGCAGAGTGTCAGACTATAACTGTTACTTCCCCCCTTGGAGCCTGGTGGTGCAGTGTCAGACTATAACTGTTACTTCCCCCCTTGGAGCCTGGTGGTGCAGTGTCAGACTATAACTTTTACTTCCCCCTTGGAGCCTGGTGGTGCAGTGTCAGACTATAACTTTTACTTCCTCCTTGGAGCCTGGTGGTGCAGAGTGTCAGACTATAACTGTTACTTCCCCCTTGGAGCCTGGTGGTGCAGAGTGTCAGACTAACTGTTACTTCTCCCTTGGAGCCTGGTGGTGCAGAGTGTCAGACTATAACTGTTACTTCCCCCTTGGAGCCTGGTGGTGCAGTGTCAGACTATAACTGTTACTTCCCCCTTGCAGCCTGGTGGTGCAGAGTGTCAGACTATAACTGTTACTTCCCCTTGGAGCCTGGTGGTGAAGTGTCAGACTATAACTGTTACTTCCCCCTTGGATCCTGGTGGTACAGTGTCAGACTATAACTGTTACTTCCCCCCTTGGAGCCTGGTGGTGCAGTGTCAGACTATAACTTTTACTTCCCCCTTGGAGCCTGGTGGTGCAGTGTCAGACTATAACTTTTACTTCCCCCTTGGAGCCTGGTGGTGCAGTGTCAGACTGTAACTGTTACTTCCCCCCTTGGATCCTGGTGGTGCAGTGTCAGACTATAACTGTTACTTCCCCCATTGGATCCTGGTGGTGCAGTGTCAGACTATAACTGTTACTTCCCCCATTGGAGCCTGGTGGTGCAGTGTGTCAGACTATAACTGTTACTTCCCCCATTGGATCCTGGTGGTGCAGTGTCAGACTATAACTGTTACTTCCCCCATTGGATCCTGGTGGTGCAGTGTCAGACTATAACTTTTACTTCCCCCATTGGAGCCTGGTGGTGCAGTGTCAGACTATAACTGTTACTTCCCCCATTGGATCCTGGTGGTGCAGTGTCAGACTATAACTTTTACTTCCCCCATTGGAGCCTGGTGGTGCAGTGTCAGACTATAACTTTTACTTCCCCCATTGGAGCCTGGTGGTGCAGTGTCAGACTATAACTTTTACTTCCCCCATTGGAGCCTGGTGGTGCAGTGTGTCAGACTATAACTTTTACTTCCCCCTTGGAGCCTGGTAGTGCAGTGTGTCAGACTATAACTGTTACTTCCCCCTTGGAGCCTGGTGGTGCAGTGTCAGACTATAAATGTTACTTCCCCCTTGGAGCCTGGTGGTGCAGAGTGTCAGACTATAAATTTTACTTCCCCCCTTGGAGCCTGTTGGTGCAGTGTCAGACTATAACTTTTACTTCCCCTTGGAGCCTGGTGGTGCAGAGTGTCAGACTATAACTGTTACTTCCCCCTTGGAGCCTGGTGGTGCAGAGTGTCAGACTATAACTGTTACTTCACCCTTGGATCCTGGTGGTGCAGAGTGTCAGACTATAACTGTTACTTCCCCCCTTGGAGCCTGGTGGTGCAGTGTCAGACTATAGCTGTTACTTCCCCCTTTGGAGCCTGGTGGTGCAGTGTCAGACTATAACTGTTACTTCCCCCCTTAGAGCCTGGTGGTGCAGTGTCAGACTATAACTGTTACTTCCCCCTTGGAGCCTGGTGGTGCAGAGTGTCAGACTATAACTGTTACTTTCCCCTTGGAGCCTGGTGGTGCAGAGTGTCAGACTATAACTGTTACTTCCCCCTTGGAGCCTGGTGGTGCAGTGTCAGACTATAACTGTTACTTCCCCCTTGGATCCTGGTGGTGCAGTGTCAGACTATAACTGTTACTTCCCCCCTTGGAGCCTGGTGGTGCAGTGTCAGACTATAACTTTTACTTCCCCCTTGGAGCCTGGTGGTGCAGTGTCAGACTATAACTTTTACTTCCCCCTTGGAGCCTGGTGGTGCAGTGTCAGACTATAACTGTTACTTCCCCCTTGGAGCCTGGTGGTGCAGAGTGTCAGACTATAACTGTTACTTCCCCCTTGGAGCCTGGTGGTGCAGAGTGTCAGACTATAACTGTTACTTCCCCCTTGGAGCCTGGTGGTGCCGTGTCAGACTATAACTGTTACTTCCCCCCTTGGAGCCTGGTGGTGCAGTGTCAGACTATAACTGTTACTTCCCCCCTTGGAGCCTGGTGGTGCAGTGTCAGACTATAACTGTTACTTCCCCCCTTGGAGCCTGGTGGTGCAGTGTCAGACTATAACTTTTACTTCCCCCTTGGAGCCTGGTGGTGCAGTGTCAGACTATAACTTTTACTTCCCCCTTGAAGCCTGGTGGTGCAGAGTGTCAGACTATAACTGTTACTTCCCCCCTTGGAGCCTGGTGGTGCAGTGTCAGACTATAACTGTTACTTCCCCCCTTGGAGCCTGGTGGTGCAGTGTCAGACTATAACTGTTACTTCCCCCCTTGGAGCCTGGTGGTGCAGTGTCAGACTATAACTTTTACTTCCCCCTTGGAGCCTGGTGGTGCAGTGTCAGACTATAACTTTTACTTCCCCCTTGGAGCCTGGTGGTGCAGAGTGTCAGACTATAAATCAAGAAGATCCTAGTTTGAATTATCTTACTGCCATTTCAAATGTTGGACAAGTCCATTCACTTCACACTGCTCCACTCAGCTGTATGAATGAGTACCTGGCTCATGGTGGATATTTATGTATGAGTAATATTAGTGCAGTAATTACTGTGTGGCTTAATGCTTCCCAGAAAAGTTGTGATGGTGTACAAATGAACAGGTCTCCCGGGGAGTAAAGTGTAAAGCACTTCTTAAGGACTGGATATCGTGTTATATAAGAAAATACCTGTACATAGACACCAGTTAGAGAGAAAACTAGTCTCTTCTGAAAGACAACAAAAACACGAGATGTTTCTAGTCGCAATGCTTTGTGCTTTATTGCTCTAGTTGTCATAAGTCAAAGACACAACATGACTTCTGCTACTGCCACAATTATTAACCTTGTTAAATGCTATCGTGAAATCAACAAATTGCCACTAAAGTTAGTACCACAATAGTCGTGCAGCTGTCCTCAGATTTTGTAGTGGATTCAAGTTTATACATTTTTGTATTGAAAAATATTAAACAACCCTTCTTTAAAACCAATAACAAAGAATAAATAACGTATTTGCAATAAACATGCATCATGACTAGCTGCACAGCAAAATGATGACACAACTTACAACATTTTAAATTAATAACTGACTGTAGCAGACAAAATATTTAAGCACTCCATTAGTACTGGCAATGAAACAATTTAAACAATAGCAGCCTTTGTGGCTAATCTAAGACGACAAATATATTATCGAGAATTGTCCACAACTAACCACTGTGTGGAACAAATGGCAGCCTCCGACAGCGTCCGCCAGGTGGCAGTCTACAGTTCGCTGTAGAGCATCCTGATAGCGTTGCCCAGGCCGATGTCAGAGTAGTTGAGATAACACAGACTGCCAAAAGCCAGGATGCTCATGACGAGAACAAACGGCTGGTGGATCTTGGGCAGCAGTTCACCATGGATGTAGTCCTCACACACACCCGACAGACGCCTAGAGACAGACAGCTGGAGATAGACAGACGACTAAGCGACTCGCATAAATTATGTTAATTATCCCAAAGAATGACGGGGTATGATTGGCCAATTCAGACTGGAAATTATTTGCAGTTTTTGTCATAATTTGGGGCAATAATAATATCAAAGATCTCACCAGAATTTGTTTGTGGATTTATTAGCAAAGTCCATCCAACACCAAAACTCACAAATTTTTTTATCCTGTTTCGTTTAGAAAAAAGGCTATAAAATCAACATCGAATAAGATATTGACAAACTTAAAGTTGTTCCTGAAAGAGTATTCATATGGGTATTAGAAACAATGAATAGTTTTGCCTTGATAAGGTTGTTACTCACCAGTGACAGTGCAGCACTAGGGTTGTGGAGAGCATGAAGTCTATAGAAGGAGAGTGTTACTCATCAGTGACAGTGCAGCACCAGGGCTGTGGAGAGCATGAAGTCTATAGAAGGAGAGTGTTACTCACCAGTGACAGTGCAGCACTAGGGCTGTGGAGAGCATGAAGTATATAGAAGGAGAGTGTTACTCACCAGTGACAGTGCAGCACTAGGACTGTGGAGAGCATGAAGTCTATAGAAGGAGAGTGTTACTCACCAGTGACAGTGCAGCACCAGGGCTGTGGAGAGCATGAAGTCTATAGAAGGAGAGTGTTACTCACCAGTGACAGTGCAGCACTAGGGCTGTGGAGAGCATGAAGTATATAGGAGAGTGTTACTCACCAGTGACAGTGCAGCACTAGGACTGTGGAGAGCATGAAGTCTATAGAAGGAGAGTGTTACTCACCAGTGACAGTGCAGCACTAGGGCTGTGGAGAGCATGAAGTATATAGAAGGAGAGTGTTACTCACCAGTGACAGTGCAGCACTAGGACTGTGGAGAGCATGAAGTCTATAGAAGGAGAGTGTTACTCACCAGTGACAGTGCAGCACTAGGGCTGTGGAGAGCATGAAGTATATAGAAGGAGAGTGTTACTCACCAGTGACAGTGCAGCACTAGGACTGTGGAGAGCATGAAGTCTATAGAAGGAGAGTGTTACTCACCAGTGACAGTGCAGCACTAGGGCTGTGGAGAGCATGAAGTCTATATAAGGAGAGTGTTACTCACCAGTGACAGTGCAGCACTAGGACTGTGGACAGCATGAAGTCTATAGATGGAGAATGTTACTCACCAGTGACAGTGCAGCACTAGGGCTGTGGAGAGGATGAAGTCCATGGGCATAGAGGGGATGAGGATGCCCGCAGGGATGAGAGGAATCAGGGCGATGGCAACGATCCTCTCATTCCTCCACATGGGCGTATCTGAGTGTCCTCCAAACTCTAGAACACAGAGGCAGACTGAGACACAACTCTCAATGTGTTACCACAACTCTAAAAACACATAGTCAGAGTCAGACTCTGGCATAACTCTCAATGTGTCATTCCAACTCTAAAAAAACACAGTCAGACTCAGACACAAATATCAATGTGTCCTCCCAACTCTAAAAACAAAGTCAGGCTCAATTCTAGAACACAGAGGCAGACTGAGGCACAACTCTCAATGTATCCCCCAACTCTAAAAACACAGAGTCAGACCCAGACACAACTCTCAATGTGTCCTCCCAACTCTAAAAACAGAGTCAGGCTCAACTCTAGAACACAGAGTTATACTCAAACTCAACTCTCAATATCAGACAACTCTTGTCTCCTTCGAACCACCAGAGTGATCCACACACTTCATGGTAGAAAGACAACTCACTGGGTAGCCATGTGTTTGGTGTCTCTTCAAAATGAGGTATAACATCAATTTCAGTTAGCTGATTTTACGTAAATGTACGATATGTTTTGTTAAGTCTGTATTAAAAGCCTGTGACATATAAAAACCATGTACATCAATATGTAATTATAAACAACATTTTCCCCTAATCCTGCATTCACAGTGTTTCCCCTGGTATATAACAAGCGAGGCGGGCCGCCTCGCCGTTTTTCTATGCCGCCTCGCCGAAAATGTGCCGAAATTGCCGCCTCGTAGCTATTTCATACGCCCATTTTTTTTCGTTCTTTCACGGTATACTCAACGTCGGCGAGCGGCGCGTAATGACACCACAAAGTCACTTATATTCCTGCAAAATCGCAGATTTGTAGCAACATCGTTTAGCCGTCATTGGACAACGTGAAAGATATCACTTGTCAGTTGTCCAATCACTGAATATTCCTGCGGGATCCCCGGTGTCTCCAATGGTGACACATTGCGGAGTTTCGACATACTAGAAATCTAGACATTCATGTAAAATGGCGCCCAAACGGTAACTTGCGTTTTGGTTTATGACGGTGGTGGGAGTGAAAACCGTGCAGGCTGATGGCACTACGTCACTTGTGTCGAATCCAGACTCTTTCGAAGCCCAAATAAAAACCGTGCATCCTAATCCTATTCACTAGTCGGCATTTGTATCGAATCCGGACCCTGTTGAAGTTCAAATACCGACCCGGTTTGCGCTAGTCTGTGCCGCTGCGGCCGTGCGTTACCGTACAGCGCGCGTAAAGAGATATATATTGCAGCGTATGTTGATACAAACCGGGGCGCTATTTACGCCTCAAATGGACGTAAGACGCAATATTCTTAAAGGTAAATATGCCTAGGATAATGTTGAATGATGGAACTACAGTGTATCTCACTGAGGTATCAAAGATAAGCAAAACTCAAGCGGCAAAATCAATGACAAAGTAGGTCCGGGTTCGACGACAAGTCTATTCAACTAATATTCTATGCGGTTTTGTCTTAGCAAAATAAGGAATGTGATTCGTAAGATATCTTTGTGCTACATATATAGTACATATTCCGAAAAAGTTGTGCAAACAAACTTTTGAGAAAGTTGATTTGAGTGAAATACTTACGAATATAAACCAACGAAGTTCACATCTCATAAAAAAATGCCTACTAACCCAAACCGTGTATACTATAATATGATGAAAGTCTTCAGATGATACCACTGGATGCTTCCCAGAGAAGTCGAGATGGTGTTTGACTGAACAGGTCTGCCAGGGAGTAAAGTGTAAAGCGCTTTGAGCAGTCCTGCGCTATATAAGAACTCACCGTTTACTTTTTTATTGACTCTGTCAGCGAGGTAACAAGGCCTAGGGTTAGTGCAATAAAACATAACCATAACCAAGTACCAGTGGTCAAGTGGAAACCACACCTCTACTGAGTACCAGTGGTAAAATGGAAACCACACCTCAACATGATGAAACAATCATGATTACTGACTTTTATCAATCATGATTACTACATTTACAAGTAGTGTCTTGTTATTTTATATATTCCCCTCTATATTCAAGAGTAAAGGTTAAAACATACCTCAGAATGCACCATTTTAAAGCTAGTTTAAAAAAATATCTGGGCAACCATGCCCCCGGACCCCCCTAACAACGCTTCACGCCAGCGGCGCTCGCGTACCCCACCCCTACCACCTCGCCCATCATTTCACCCAGGGGAAACACTGCATTCATATAGACTACAAGTAAAACTGCTATTATGTGTAAATGTCTTATTGTCTTTGACTTCAACAAGAAGTCACAAGGACTATCATGCAGCCATTTCACAAAATTTCAAAAGAATTTCAAATTTTGAAAGGTTAATCCCTACCAGACCAGAAATGTTACGTCATTCCCCAAAACAAGTTACTTGGTCTTGTACGTTGTCTGAATACTGACAGAATGTTCAGGTATTCAATATTTAGCGCAAAACTTATGGAAGAATCTGTTCATGTTTTTGTTAAAATGGCATAAAACATGGAACTACAAATCACTCATTGATACTAACTACAAAGTTCTACGATGGAACTGTTCCTTCAACAAACGTGTTCTGGCAACCCGACTGAGATTGCTGTCTACAATGACATCTTACCTGGTCCATAGATCCTCTTCTGGTTGGGTTGCGTGAGCATGAGGGTGCTCTTGGGCACGAGGGTGCCAGCAATGGGGGCGGTACGGGATAGTAGCTGGGGGCCCAACAGCCGTGACAGACTGCGAGCTGAAACACAACAGACAATGTTTACAATGCTTAACTTAGCACTGCCTTTAGCCATTACAGTTTATACCTCTAAAGAATACATGTTACCAGCTTTGATCAACACAGTTTGTTCATCTAAATACATTAACTGTTGCCAGTTTTGTAAGTTTCATATCATCTTATAATTGATAAACTCAATGAGAAATTGATCGAGAAAACAGACATACCTACTGCTTTAGCCTAGTCTACTGTTTGCCTAATAGGCAAAGAGTAGACTAGGCTAAGGCTAAGGCTATAGCTCACACTGCAACAGCAGTATGCTTTGAATTTGATGGCTCCTCCATCTATTAAAGACAGGGCCAAACAGCCTTGCTCTAATTTCTAAATCTGGCAAAATTTTTGGTCTGAAGTATTGAAAGCAGGTTTCACTCAACCACAAATGATTGACAATGAATGACACCCACTGCAAGGTGCGATTACCTCAGACAAGGGGTCAAATACACTTGTACCCGTATTTGAAAGTAATTAAACATTTAAAAGAATTTAAAACATTTTAATTTATACTTTCAAATAATATTTCAAATACTGTGAATGGGTATCAATAAATGGAAAATTTGGTAAACTTTTGCCTGTCATGTTTAACTTCTTGAGAGTCAAACAATTTTATTCAGCCATTTGACAACTGACCACATTTTCGAGTCAGAAATAATGCTGCATTCCAATCGGCTTGTGTATATATCCTAAACACAACTTTGTATTGCCTACTTGCATAAATTTACCAGTCGTAAACTTGGGGTTGCTCATGCTTCTAGTTCACCAAGTTGTGTTTACGATGTAAATGAGCCCACTGGAATGCAGTGCTCATACAGCCACTATGTGGGGAGTCAATGAGCCCACTGGAATGCAGTGCTCATACAGCCACTATGTGGGGAGTCAATGAGCCCACTGAAATGCAGTGCTCATAAAGCCACTATGTGGGGAGTCAATGAGCCCACTGGAATGCAGTGCTCATACAGCCACTATGTGGGGAGTCAATGAGCCCACTGAAATGCAGTGCTCATACAGCCACTATGTGGGGAGTCAATGAGCCCACTGGAATGCAGTGCTCATACAGCCACTATGTGGGGAGTCAATGAGCCCACTGGAATGCAGTGCTCATAAAGCCACTATGTGGGGAGTCAATGAGCCCACTGGAATGCAGTGCTCATACAGCCACTATGTGGGGAGTCAACGAGCCCACTGGAATGCAGTGCTCATAAAGCCACTATGTGGGGAGTCAATGAGCAGTGCTCACCACTGTGAGTCAATGAGCCCACTGTGCAGTGCTCATACAGCCACTATGTGGGGAGTCAATGAGCCCACTGAAATGCAGTGCTCATACAGCCACTATGTGGGGAGTCAAAGAGCCCACTGGAATGCAGTGCTCATACAGCCACTATGTGGGGAGTCAACGAGCCCACTGGAATGCAGTGCTCATACAGACACTATGTGGGGAGTCAACGAGTCCACTGGAATGCAGTGCTCATACAGCCACTATGTGGGGAGTCAATGAGCCCACTGGAATGCAGTGCTCATAAAGCCACTATGTGGGGAGTCAACGAGCCCACTGGAATGCAGTGCTCATAAAGCCATCATGTGGGGAGTCAACGAGCCCACTGGAATGCAGTGCTCATAAAGCCACTATGTGGGGAGTCAACGAGCCCACTGGAATGCAGTGCTCATGAAGCCATCATGTGGGGAGTAAATGAGCCCACTGGAATGCAGTGCTCATAAAGCCACTATGTGGGGAGTCAATGAGCCCACTGGAATGCAGTGCTCATACAGCCACTATGTGGGGAGTCAATGAGCCCACTGGAATGCAGTGCTCATACAGCCACTATGTGGGGAGTCAATGAGCCCACTGGAATGCAGTGCTCATACAGCCACTATGTGGGGAGTCAACGAGCCCACTGGAATGCAGTGCTCATACAGCCACTATGTGAGGAGTCAACGAGCCCACTGGAATGCAGTGCTCATACAGCCACTATGTGGGGAGTCAATGAGCCCACTGGAATGCAGTGCTCATACAGCCACTATGTGGGGAGTCAATGAGCCCACTGGAATGCAGTGCTCATACAGCCACTATGTGGGGAGTCAACGAGCCCACTGGAATGCAGTGCTCATAAAGCCACTATGTGGGGAGTCAATGAGCCCACTGGAATGCAGTGCTCATACAGCCACTATATGGGGAGTCAATGAGCCCACTGGAATGCAGTGCTCATACAGCCACTATGTGGGGAGTCAATGAGCCCACTGGAATGCAGTGCTTATAAAGCCACTATGTGGGGAGTCAATGAGCCCACTGGAATGCAGTGCTCATAAAGCCATCATGTGGGGAGTCAACGAGCCCACTGGAATGCAGTGCTCATAAAGCCACTATGTGGGGAGTCAACGAGCCCACTGGAATGCAGTGCTCATGAAGCCATCATGTGGGGAGTAAATGAGCCCACTGGAATGCAGTGCTCATAAAGCCACTATGTGGGGAGTCAATGAGCCCACTGGAATGCAGTGCTCATACAGCCACTATGTGGGGAGTCAACGAGCCCACTGGAATGCAGTGCTCATAAAGCCACTATGTGGGGAGTCAATGAGCCCACTGGAATGCAGTGCTCATACAGCCACTATATGGGGAGTCAATGAGCCCACTGGAATGCAGTGCTCACTATGTGGGGAGTCAATGCCCACTGGATGCAGTGGGTGAGTCAACCCACTGGAATGCAGTGCTCATAAAGCCACTATGGACTGGAATGCAGTGCTCATAAAGCAATGAGCCCACTGGAATGTGGGGAGTCAACGAGCAGTGCCACTGGAGTCATGCAGTGCTCATAAAGCCACTATGTGGGGAGTCCATCAGTGCTCATGGCCACATGTGGGGAGTAAATGAGCCCACTGGAATGCAGTGCTCATACAGCCACTATGTGGGGAGTCAATGAGCCCACTGGAATGCAGTGCTCATACAGCCACTATGTGGGGAGTCAATGAGCCCACTGGAATGCAGTGCTCATACAGCCACTATGTGGGGAGTCAACGAGCCCACTGGAATGCAGTGCTCATACAGCCACTATGTGGGGAGTCAATGAGCCCACTGGAATGCAGTGCTCATACAGCCACTATGTGGGGAGTCAATGAGCCCACTGGAATGCAGTCAGTGCTCATACAGCCACTATGTGGGGAGTCAACGAGCCCACTGGAATGCAGTGCTCATAAAGCCACTATGTGGGGAGTAAACGAGCCCACTGGAATGCAGTGCTCATAAAGCCACTATGTGGGGAGTCAACGAGCCCACTGGAATGCAGTGCTCATGAAGCCATCATGTGGGGAGTAAATGAGCCCACTGGAATGCAGTGCTCATAAAGCCACTATGCGGGGAGTCAATGAGCCCACTGGAATGCAGTGCTCATACAGCCACTATGTGGGGAGTCAATGAGCCCACTGGAATGCAGTGCTCATACAGCCACTATGTGGGGAGTCAATGAGCCCACTGGAATGCAGTGCTCATACAGCCACTATGTGGGGAGTCAACGAGCCCACTGGAATGCAGTGCTCATACAGCCACTATGTGGGGAGTCAACGAGCCCACTGGAATGCAGTGCTCATACAGCCACTATGTGGGGATTCAATGAGCCCACTGGAATGCAGTGCTCATACAGCCACTATGTGGGGAGTCAATGAGCCCACTGGAATGCAGTCAGTGCTCATACAGCCACTATGTGGGGAGTCAACGAGCCCACTGGAATGCAGTGCTCATAAAGCCACTATGTGGGGAGTCAACGAGCCCACTGGAATGCAGTGCTCATAAAGCCACTATGTGGGGAGTCAATGAGCCCACTGGAATGCAGTGCTCATACAGCCACTATATGGGGAGTCAATGAGCCCACTGGAATGCAGTGCTCATACAGCCACTATGTGGAGAGTCAATGAGCCCACTGGAATGCAGTGCTTATAAAGCCACTATGTGGGGAGTCAATGAGCCCACTGGAATGCAGTGCTCATAAAGCCACTATGTGGGGAGTCAATGAGCCCACTGGAATGCAGTGCTCATACAGCCACTATGTGGGGAGTCAATGAGCCCACTGGAATGCAGTGCTCATACAGCCACTATGTGGGGAGTCAATGAGCCCACTGGAATGCAGTGCTCATACAGCCACTATGTGGGGAGTCAATGACCCCACTGGAATGCAGTGCTCATACGGCCACTATGTGGGGAGTCAATGAGCCCACTGGAATGCAGTGCTCATTCGGCCACTATGTGGGGAGTCAACAAGGTAATTATGAGAGCATATACCAGAGAAGTCAACATCAACAACTGTCACCTGTTAGCATGATGCAATTCATAATATCTCTGTGGCACTGGCCTGGCTGTCTTTTGATCATGGTTTCCATGCCCCTGCAACTGCTAGATGCTAAGGCCTGCTATTGTGTCAAAGCTTGTGTGAGCTGATAAGACATACTTGCAGTTTGTGGGTTAAGATGAAGGTAGGGGCTTCCCAAGCCAGATGGCATCACCTTGAAATGATGTTGATAGACAACATAGATATCAACATCAGATTTGCTATTGTTTTTGCTACAGCCTGTCCTGTAAAAAGTATTTGAAATACTTCCCAATATATTTGTATTAAAAAATTCTTTTGCATTTTTACGTATTAGTAATTGTATTTGAACCCCTCAAGATAGCCTACGACACACCCTACACTCTTCGTCCGTATCCGGTCAAACAGTCCCCAAGGCTATTTGACCATATTCAGGCAAATAGCCACTCCATTAATTTGATACATTTCAATACATGCTGATTTGGATGGCAAAACAAACAGTTACGTTCCATTTTGGGGATACATTAGTCATAGCCATAAAGTTATAAAACAAATTAAAACAGTCAAGCTACTGGGTTGTATTTTGTCGTCGAACATTGACGAAAATGCGGCTTTAAGAACATTTGAAAGTGTGACATAAAAAGTGCCAATTTTGAATGTTCTATTAAATCATTAAAAAGTGTTTTGTTTTGCATGCAGTGATGTAAATAAATAAAATACGTACTATTCTTCATGACTATGTGTTTTGTTCTTTGTTTAATGAAGGAAAACATATTTTCTAGTCTAGAAATTGTGTGTCATGGTCGTGATGCGTTCCATCAATGGCAGTCGTAGCGTAACATTAGTACCAATTAAATATTGTTTTATTACAACCAGCGTTTTGCCTTGTAAGATACTCTCTGATAGGTGTGAAAACAATTCACTACGTTTTCCAACTATTTTGTGGCTTAATCCCGTATTTTACACCATCCGATACAAGAGAAAATTATTTTCCGTCAATAAATCATCACCATTCGTCCCATCAAGAAACCGGACTACTTCCAAAACTGTGCAAAGGAAAACCAAGCAGATATCATGTGACGGCATACAAATGGTCATGTGATTTGACGATGCTGCCGTTTTCCGACGAAGGAGATAAGATGGCATCGAATAGAAGATAAGAAATATTTCGTCAACATTTTTTACGTAAATCACGACCGTGACAATCGCCACGACCGTGCAAATATAACTAAATTGAAGGCGCATTATCAATAGAATCTTGGTGTGTGTAATATAAATCTTGTCATGTTATTTCTCTCGATATTTCGCTGTCAATCGCTGTGTCTTCGTGCGCGGGATATCCGCAATGTGATCCGACAGTTTTACTGATGGTGCACCGTCATGATATTTTATGATTATCATCGTTCATCAATCGCAACGACCATAACACATACATGATAAATGTTTTTTTTAAGTAGTCTGTAATCCTCGTCATTTTAATGCTAGTTGCGAAGCCCTGACCGGAACAAATTTCGCACATATTCTGTCAAGTACTACCGTAGTAGGGAATGTTACAAAGGCCCCTGGCTCATCACGGTCGTTACTTTGACAACTTTCATCAATTGTCAAAAATCAGCACCGTGCTTTCAGTCCCCATTTCCTTCTTTTCATGTCTCTTGTTTTTGTGTACACTAATATTATATACATATAATATTAGTGCCAGTTAACCGATTATAAGAATTTTGTATTCCATTTAATGGGCTTAGTTAATGGTTTTGGTTCTAGAATTTGTTATTAAAAAAGTCTTGGTCTTGATGTATGACCCCTTACTAAGACTGTTCTGTACGTGCCATGGGATTTGTCATCTTTTCTTATTCATTATATTGATGAAACTATCTTTTCTTCAACCATTTATGTAAATAAAGTCAATTGTCTATGTCATGTTACTGTGTTTGTTCGGGTAGCGTGTAACACAGAACACGGATTAATAAGAAACGTTTATGCTTTATGTCTGAAACACCAGCCTCCCTATCTAGGTCAAGACGACTGAGCTGCAGCTAATCTGCAGCTAGCCATAATGATGTGCATATCATTACATCTCCCTTCTTTCGAACAGCAGAACTAGATAACAATCGAAAAGTGCAAATAGCAAACGTGTAAATGTCGAAACGAACTTTCTAAGTATCATGCTGATAAATGTTCAAAGGTAAAATACAAATACTAGCTATGCGACTAAAAGGATATGGCACAAGTCCTAATAGTCCAGTCGTCACGGGCTTCTCACAACTCTACCGCTTCGCGTGGTGTATCGTGCAGGAGTTGATGGCGAAGGTATTGGGGCGACTGTGCTCAGTAGCTCAGTTTCTGTAGCCGCGGTCGGTGATGGCGTTGGTGTCGCATGACGTGTTTCCTCGATGGCTTCATCAGTCTGCGGAAGTTGACGACTCTCGCGGATATGCTGACGGTTTCTTCTGAACTCCTTCCCGTTCATGTTCCGTAGAATGTAGGATCGTGGCTCGGTTGATTCTGCTCGTACAGTGGCGGGGTCACATCGTCCTGTTACCGGGTGTTGCACACGAACTTGTTGATCGGGATAGAGAGGAGGCAAGTCAGTAGATTGTGCTCGTCGATCAAAGTAGTGTTTCTGTGAGACTTGTCGCCGCTGTAGCTCGAGGTGCACATCGTCTTCGTTTGGGACATCGTTTCGAACTCTCACAGGAATGGTTGACTTGAGGCGTCGTCCCATGATCAGCTGCGCTGGGCTAGCTATTTTTGCGTTGATGGGAGTGATACGCCAGTGGAGCAGGGCGAGTTGATAGTCCGTGCCGGATTGCTTAGATTTCTTCAGCAAGGCTTTGATTGTCCGCACTTGTCGCTCGATGAAACCGTTTCCCTGGGACCGTCTAGGTGAGGTTGTGATGTGATCAAAGTGTCAAGTCCGTGCAAAATCACGGTAGGCCTCGCTGGAAAAGTGCGGGCCATTGTCGCTTACCATTCGGTCAGGAATTCCGAACTCGGCAAAGATCTGTTTTGTGGCATTCACCACGACATGACTTGGAGACGGGTTTGGTAGTTGTCTGATGATGGGGTACTTGGTGTAGTAATCAGCGATTATCAACCACTGGTGCCCTTCAAACTCAAACAGGTCAGTCCCCAACACGCTCCACGGCTTGGATGGAATATCGTGTTGCAGCAAAGGTTCTGGTGTCTGCGATGACTGGTGTTCTTGGCATACGTTACAGGTTTGCACAAGTCGATCAATGTCTTTATTGATGTTCAACCAGTACACTGTGTCTCTTGCCAGCAACTTGGTCTTCTCTCTGCCGAGATGAGCGGTGTGTAGTTGTCGCAGGATCTTATGCGGATGAGGCGTCTCGTTGCTCAATGCGCAGTGCATTGTGACGACGTGTAGGTCTTCGCATGTGGATAACCCGAGGATTGCGGGTCCTGGCACGTCGACCACGAAGAACTTCGTCTTTCTCCATTCCCGTTCGTCGTAGGAGCAGTTGATGTCAACAGTGCCTCTACATGTGATAGCGGTTCCGTTATACGCTGTTAGAATGTTATCTGTTGGCTGTAGGCAGTCTACACGAGGATTTCCAACTGTGTCGAGTTGTTCTGGAAACATGTCTCTGAACGTTCGGAAAGGCATAGTGTTTGCCTGTGCGCCTGTGTCGACTTTCAGAGTGAAGTTGTGGATGCCTGGCCTGTTGCATAGCTGAATCTTCAGAGTAGCATATGCCTCATTCCTGTTTGAAGTTGAAGTGTGGACTACATTGAATGAAAATTCATTTGCTTGTGACCTGCTGTCATCGTAGTCGCATTGTTCATCTACTGTGTGAAGTCGTTGATTGCGTCTGTCAGGACGATGTACGTCAGGCGTTTGGCGTTGCGTCTCATAACGTTTTTGGGGTTGTATTCTACGGTGCTGCCCTCTACCGAACGAGTCTGTTGTTTGCTGTGGAGGGTAACGTCCCCTAGCGGAAGAGTTCGTAGCTAGTTGTTCATGCTTTGTTGTCAAACAACACTTTTGCCAATGCCCACGCTTCTGGCACGCATTACAAGTGTCGTTTTTAGCTGGACAGTACTGCTTTCCGTATGGGTGACTTCGACCACAGTATTTGCAGCATGTGTCCCGCTTGTCTCGGATGACATCCATCTGCTGTGCTCGACCGTCGCTATGCAATTGCTGTAGTTGTTTGACGTGCGTTGCCGATGCTTCGTAACTTCGTCCAAGGGCTATTGCCTCGTGAAGCTTCATGCCTTTTGGCTTGTTCAGCAGCTCTTTTTGAAAGTCTGCGATTGGTGTGCTTGCTATGATCAGCTCAATTAAACGTTCGTTCAATTCGTCGTCAACAAAATCGCACTTTAAAGCTTGTAGCTTGCACCTGTTGATGAAATCGTCCAATCCTTCTTCGCGCGTCTGTCTGTAGTGCGTCAGTTTCAGACGACTGATCCGGTAGTTTTCCGGTGGCTCAAGCTGCTCTTCAAATGCTGCGAATATCTTCTTGGGATCTTTCTTGTCCTCTTCGGATAGTGTCCAAGAGTTGTAGCGTCGCAAACCTTCATCGCCAACTTGAAGCAAAATGTGGACAACTTGATCTGCGGTCTCGATGCGTTTAGCCTTGAAGTACAACTCAATTCTCTGTTTGAACAGTTTGAAAGTGTCGGCCGGATTCGGCACTGACCAGTCCATTCGTGGTACGTGGTCCATGTTGCTATTGGCTATCGCGTTGACGTTCTCGCTGACGTTGTTGTTGTTGAGTGGCAATGTCGATGTGTAGCTGTATGACTGCTTTTACGAGTCTAAGCTTACATAATAATCGTATACAGCTGTCTGACTATTGTTTTGAGTCATGACTAGCTTACAGATCAGCGTAGGTGTTTTTACGAATGTTCTAGGCCTGCGAGTGTACACAGCGCCTGACGTGACCTTTGACACGGTTATCGAGAATGACAGTTCATAGCCGATGCGCCATTTTTGGTGCGTGAAATCGTTCGCAATGTTCTTCAAAACTTCGCCAAGGCTACATCTGATAGGCTATGATATGCTATACATTCACGATCTCACCGCTGCCACCATGTCATGTTACTGTGTTTGTTCAGGTAGCGTGTAACACAGAAAACGGATTAATAAGAAACGTTTATGCTTTATGTCTGAAACACCAGCCTCCCTATCTAGGTCAAGACGACTGAGCTGCAGCTAATCTGCAGCTAGCCATAATGATGTGCATAACATTACAGTCTATACAACCAAAGCATTTGTGTAAATTTATTCAGGTTTCTCAAAATTAGCCTATGTAGATGTCACGTGCTCCTTGCATGTACAATATGGATATATGCCCAATTATAAATGGGAATCATAAAACATGCTGCCAGCTAGTCATTCTTGATGATAAGTTCATAACAATAACTATATTTGTAACTATATTGACAATAACATGTCTGCAGTAGGGTTTCATTTCTTTCTTTTTCTTTATTAAGCATTTAATGTGCAGGAAATCTTACATTTACAAAGACAAAGTCAAAGCTTTATTACCACGTTCACAATACAGACAATTTTGGAAATGCGTCTAAAGCCGCTCAATTATTAGTGCACTATGCAATAAAGTTAACGAAATATATTCGATTTTGTATTTGTCAAGTTGAGAAGCCTCAGAAGGCTGCTTGTTGTTGAATATTATTTGACAGACAGTGTCATTGTCACTGACACTGACAGATCGGGATCTTAAATTATTCAGTCTATTAGTTGCAGAGATCTCAGATGAACATTTGCGTTAAAATTCATATGCACTTCTTAAAATTACGGAGTCTTAAGCATTATATAACCATATAGGGTATATCATACACAATATAATAATTAAATATGATGTTTAAGATGTCGGAGAGGATAGACCACGCAGTTTCAGAACCGGCGGTGTAGCCTTCACCTTCACTGCACGGTCTGAAGGTCGACACAACAACAACACACCTTTCAATTGCTGTCAGTTAATAATCAAAACATATATATGCATAGTTTATCATTTTGGAGAGATCAGTGGATTATTATCAAACACGCTAATGCCAAATTTTGATTTGTACGCATCTGTAAGAAGAAGAAAAATAAGAAATACCTCCAGCACAACGAAGCACAGATATGGTAGCCATTTTTGTCCTTGACATTGGAATTATCCCGTTGGACCTGCGGAACACCATGCATTCATGACTTACAATATTTCCAGGGGTCAGCTCCTAGAAGCATTAATTATAAAACTTTTTGCAATGACTAACGCCCCGCATTTCAAAGTTTATTTAAATCGCATGATTTATGTAGTAGTTTAACAGACTGCCTGTATCTAGTTTACCGAGTTTTCGTGACAATTCTACCCAGCAATTAGTAAACCAACAAGTCACGCAACAAACATACAAACTGGGAAGAGATGTACAAGGACCCAGATCCTTGCACTGTATATGACACTTTCCTAGAAATACTTAACACAAAAATTAATGAATATTTACCAAAAAGGAAAATTGAGGTAAATTAAGACCTATAAAACTCAGTGGCTCACTAAAGGAATACTGAAATCATGCAGACAAAAAAATACTTATTCAAACAGTTTAAGAGAAACCCTACCACAGAAAACGAGACTATCTATAAAAATTATAAAAACAAATTGACTCATGTAATCACACAGTCAAAGAAAAACTATTTTAAAGATAAATTTGACCTACATAAGAAAGATTGTAGAAAAACATGGAGTACCATAAATGAAGTTTTAAAATCAAAGGACAAAAAGACTATGATAAATAAAAAAATTATTATTTCTGATGGTGCCCGCTGTACAAACACAAAATAAATTGTAGATCAGTTCAACAATTACTTCACTAACATTGGTCATAGCCTGAATGCAAAACTAACGAAAACAGAAAAAACAACCCCACACAATATAATTATAAAAAACAACACTGCAAGTTTCTTCTGTCGACCCACTAACCGTAATAAAATAATAAATATAGTAAAATCATCAAATTCAAACAAGTCAAGTGGATATTGTAATATAGATCCATATGTTGTGCAACAAATTATACTACAAATTGCAAACCAACTTGTGTACGTATTCAATACATCAATACAGGATGGCATTGTTCCAAACAAACTTAAGATAGCAAAAGTCATACCACTGTATAAAAATGAAAAAACCCTGAAACTTATTAAAAAATTACAGAACAATTTCTATCCTTCCATGCTTCTCAAAAATACTAGAACGCATAATGTACAATAGGCTTTAGTTTTTTAACAAACCAAAATATATTAACCAAAAAGTAATATGGATTCACACAAAAATTATTGTACATACATGGCACTAATTGATTTGGTTGATAAAATATCTAGTAACATTGATTATAAAAAATACACCAGGCTTTTGACACAATAGATCGATCATGATATATTAATAAAACAATACTTCAATGCTATGGTGTAAGAGGTACTACCTGCAACTGGTTTAAAAGCTATCTTAAGAACACAAAAAAGTATGTATCATACAATAAGACTGAATCAGAATATAAGGAAATCTCATGCGGAGTTCCGCAAGGATCAATATTAGGTCCATTACTCTTCATCCTATATATAAATGATATTGAATATGTATCAGATGTTTTAAATCCTATACTTTTTACAGATGACACTAGTCTTTTTCATGGGCATACATGCTTTGACAACTTATTGAAGAAGTTAATGTGCAAATTGAAAAAATCTCCATGTGGTTTCATACCAATAAGCTTTCATTAAACACAAAAAAGACCAATTTTATTATATTCACAACAAACGGGAAGAAATACAGTATTGACAAAGCTGAAATAAAATAGATGGAAACAAAATAAAACACGTTCAATTCAATATATTTCTCGGAACAATTATAGATGAACACCTAAACTGGAAGATTCATATTGACAATATATCAAATAAAATAGCTCGTAATGTAGGAATGCTAAACAAACTAAAACACTTTCTTCCTATCTCCATTATGAAAACTATTCACACTGCATTAATTTCATCACATTTACAATATTGTACTCTACTATGGGCAAACTAAAAATACTACAGAAGAAAGCTATTCGGATGACATCCAAACAAACACGGGGGGGGGCAGTGCTGTTGAAAATTTTTATTTTTACGTTGCGCCGCTGCTGTCAATTTACCTGCTCCAGATTCTCTCTGTTGTCTCCACTGAAATGATGACATCCGAAGAAGGGGGTTTTTGGAAAAATGTCGCTACCATGTCGCCTACTACAGTCATTTGCAAAAGGTTAAGACCAGGCACGATTTTGTGAAGAAATTTGACAAAACTATGATTTTTTGGCCTTCACATAACATTATTTCAGTTTATTTCGCCAAATAAACGTAGTACAACATAATATGAAACTTTATGTCATCCAAAAGTGTCAGTGTCTGTACTTTTCAGTATTTAGTGTGGCCTCCTTTGTTGTCAATGACTGCCTGGATGTGACGTGGCATGCTAGAAACCAAATATTCGCAGTACTCCTGGGTGATTTCGGTTTTCGCAGTGGAAGAAAGTGTTGTTCTCATATGAATCGACCATGCACCAGTTTATACCTCGCAAGAGGCACATTAGGCAGCCAGTAGGTAAGCGATTTGATGAGAAATATACAGCAGCCACAATGAAACACCTGCCAAGTCAGATGATTTGGGTTGCCATGTCATGTTTTGGCCCTTCTGGTCTGTATTTTATTCCACCTACCACTATGAATGGACCTAGGTACGTGGAGTTGCTGAAGGAGAAGCTGAAACTGCATATGGACATCCACAAATGTACGATTTTCATACAAGATGGCGCTCCTTGTCACCGATCCAAGATAGCCACTGATTTCCTCAAGAAGAACAAAATCTCCGTGCTGGAATGGCCTGGGAACAGCCCAGATCTAAATCTCATTGAGAACCTGTGGACTACAATGAAGGATAAGGTGGCAGACAAACAACCATCAAGCGCTCAAAACTTGAAACAAGCTATCAAGGACGTTTGGGTCTTATTATTATTAGTCTATATTATTATACCAAACCGGTTTGTACTCTTTATTGTTATTACGTCTGAGCTATTAAGTTATTACTTCTGAGCTATCAAGTTATTACTTCTGAGCTATCAAGCAGTTAGACCCCATTTCGCCAGTGTAGCAGTTTCCCAGAGATCTGTCACCAAACAGGGTCATTTCCCGCTCACTAAGCCAGAGTTATTTCCCGCTCACTAAGCCATAGTTATGCAAGCAGGATGCCATCAGAGATTCCCGGGGAAGCTGGAAAATGTAATCTGTCCAGTATCTTCACGCATTTTGACATTTTTGGGAATGGAACCCATCACTAAAATAGAGTGAGGTGAGTGGATTGTATCAGGGTTTAACTGACATAAGTTTTATTGAATTAGCTCCCAATACTTGCTGTTAAAGTGGCTTAAGTTCCCTGGGGGAAGGTCAGTTAATTGGTCTGTGTTGTCAGTGCAAGTGGAATCTCCCCAGCACTTACAGATGTTGTGTATTAGGATATACGCAAGTTTAATTCCTTTTTTGACAAGGAATCACTATTATACACAATTATAATTATGGTTGCTAGATAATCTTACCTTAACTGCAGGCCAATAAGTCTGTAAAATTCTACTTAACTTTGTTGGGCAGAAGTGTATTCAGAACAAACTTTGCCCTGAGATAAACCAGCCCACCATTTTATTTACGAATTGTAATTATTTTGTTACATTAGTTAGCATGTCTTCAAACTGTTTTAAATCATTGTACAACAAAGGTATATATATGTACACCAGGTGTACTGCATGGCCAGGGATCTATACATCACGTAGCAATCATTGTACAACAAAGGTATATATATGTACACCAGGTGTATTGCATGGCCAGGGATCTATACATCACGTAGCAATCATTGTACAACAAAGGTATATATACGTACACCAGGTGTACTGCATGGCCAGGGATCTATACATCACGTAGCAATCATTGTACAACAAAGGTATATATACGTACACCAGGTCTACTGCATGGCCAGGGATCTACACATCACGTAGCAATCATTGTACAACAAAGGTATATATACGTACACCAGGTGTACTGCATGGCCAGGGATCTACACATCACGTAGCAATCATTGTACAACAAAGGTATATATACGTATACCAGGTGTACTGCATGGCCAGGGATCTATACATCACGTAGCAATCATTGTACAATAAAGGTATATATACGTACACCAGGTGTACTGCATGGCCAGGGATCTATACATCACGTAGCAATCATTGTACAACAAAGGTATATATACGTACACCAGGTGTACTGCATGGCCAGGGATCTATACATCACGTAGCAATCATTGTACAACAAAGCTATATATACACGTACACCAGGTGTACTGCATGGCCAGGGATCTATACATCACGTAGCAATCATTGTACAACAAAGGTATATATACGTACACCAGGTGTACTGCATGGCCAGGGATCTATACATCACGTAGCAATCATTGTACAACAAAGGTATATATACGTATACCAGGTGTACTGCATGGCCAGGGATCTATACATCACGTAGCAATCATTGTACAATAAAGGTATATATACGTACACCAGGTGTACTGCATGGCCAGGGATATATACATCACGTAGCAATCATTGTACAACAAAGGTATATATACGTACACCAGGTGTACTGCATGGCCAGGGATCTATACATCACGTAGCAATCATTGTACAACAAAGCTATATATACACGTACACCAGGTGTACTGCATGGCCAGGGATCTATACATCACGTAGCAATCATTGTACAACAAAGGTATATATACGTACACCAGGTGTACTGCATGGCCAGGGATCTATACATCACGTAGCAATAATTGTACAACAAAGGTATATATACGTACACCAGGTGTACTGCATGGCCAGGGATCTATACATCACGTAGCAATCATTGTACAACAAAGGTATATATACGTATACCAGGTGTACTGCATGGCCAGGGATCTACACATCACGTAGCAATCATTGTACAACAAAGGTATATATACGTACACCAGGTGTACTGCAAGGCCAGGGATCTATACATCATGTAGCAATCATTGTACAAAAAAGGTATATATACGTATACCAGGTGTACTGCATGGCCATGGATCTATACATCATGTAGCAATCATTGTACAACAAAGGTATATATACGTATACCAGGTGTACTGCATGGCCAGGGATCTATACATCATGTAGCAATCATCCGTCATAATCCTATCCTCAGATGAACCAAACAGGGACAACAGGCAAGGGTTTAGGAACTAGGCTGAGGGTTTTTAATAATAAATGTTGAGATTACAATAGAACAGTGAATTTAATCATATGCCAAATGCACTTCATCAAATCTTTATTTACTTATGCAAGACTGCGTGCAGCAAATATAGACATTCACATAGACATGTACTGTCAGTATATAGTAGACATCCACATAGACATGTACTGTCAGTATACGTCTATGTGGATGTCTACTATATACTGACAGTACACGTCTATGTGGATATCTACTATATACTGACAGTACACGTCTATGTGGATGTCTACTATATACTGACAGTACATGTCTGTGTGGATGTCTACTATATACTGACAGATATGTACTGTCAGTATATAGTAGACATCCACACAGACATGTACTGTCAGTATATAGTAGACATCCACATAGACGTGTACTGTCAGTATATAGTAGACATCCACATAGACGTGTACTGTCAGTATATAGTAGACATCCACATAGACGTGTACTGTCAGTATATAGTAGACATTCACATAGACGTGTACAGTCAGTATATAGTAGACATCCACATAGACGTGTACTGTCAGTATATAGTAGACATCCACATAGACGTGTACTGTCAGCATGTAGTAGACATCCACATAGACGTGTACTGTCAGCATATAGTAGACATACACATAGACGTGTACTGTCAGTATGTAGTAGACATTCACATAGACGTGTACTGTCAGTATATAGTAGACATCCACATAGACGTGTACTGTCAGTATATAGTAGACATCCACATAGACATGTACTGTCAGTATATAGTAGACATTCACATAGACGTGTACTGTCAGTATATAGTAGACATCCACAGACGTGTACTGTCAGTATATAGTAGACATCCACATAGACATGTACTGTCAGTATATAGTAGACATCCACATAGACGTGTACTGTCAGTATATAGTAGACATCCACATAGACATGTACTGTCAGTATATAGTAGACATTCACATAGACGTGTACTGTCAGTATATAGCAGACATTCTCATAGACATGTACTGTCAGTATATAGTAGACATCCACATAGACATGTACTGTCAGTATATGGTAGACATCCACATAGACGTGTACTGTCAGTATATGGTAGACATCCACATAGACATGTACTGTCAGTATATGGTAGACATCCACATAGACATGTACTGTCAGTATATAGTTGACATCCACATAGACATGTACTGTCAGTATATAGTAGACATCCACATATACATGTACTGTCAGTATATAGTAGACATCCACATAGACGTGTGCTGTCAGTATATAGTAGACATCCACACAGACATGTACTGTCAGTATATAGTAGACATCCACATAGACATGTACTGTCAGTATATAGTAGACATCCACATATACATGTACTGTCAGTATATAGTAGACATCCACATAGACGTGTACTGTCAGTATATAGTAGACATCCACATAGACATGTACTGTCAGTATATAGTAGACATCCACATAGACATGTACTGTCAGTATATGGTAGACATCCACATATACATGTACTGTCAGTATATAGTAGACATCCACACAGACATATACTGTCAGTATATAGTAGACATCCACACAGACGTGTACTGTCAGTATATAGTAGACATCCACACAGACGTGTACTGTCAGTATATGGTAGACATCCACACAGACATGTGCTGTCAGTATATAGTAGACATCCACACAGACATGTACTGTCAGTATATAGTAGACATCCACATAGACATGTACTGTCAGTATATAGTCGACATCCACATAGACATGTACTGTCAGTATATAGTAGACATCCACATAGACATGTACTGTCAGTATATAGTAGACATCCACATAGACATGTACCGTCAGTATATGGTAGACATCCACACAGACATGTGCTGTCAGTATATAGTAGACATCCACATAGACATGTACCGTCAGTATATGGTAGACATCCACACAGACATGTGCTGTCAGTATATAGTAGACATCCACACAGACATGTACTGTCAGTATATAGTAGACATCCACATAGACATGTACTGTCAGTATATAGTAGACATCCACATAGACGTGTACTGTCAGTATATAGTAGACATCCACATAGACGTGTACTGTCAGTATATAGTAGACATCCACATAGACATGTACTGTCAGTATATAGTAGACATCCACATAGACATGTACTGTCAGTATATGGTAGACATCCACATAGACATGTACTGTCAGTATATGGTAGACATCCACATAGACGTGTACTGTCAGTATATGGTAGACATCCACATAGACGTGTACTGTCAGTATATAGTAGACATCCACACAGACATGTACTGTCAGTATATAGTAGACATCCACATAGACGTGTACTGTCAGTATATAGTAGACATCCACACAGACATGTACTGTCAGTATATAGTAGACATCCACATAGACGTGTACTGTCAGTATATAGTAGACATCCACATTCAGCAGGGTTCAGTCACGTCTGACTCCACAGTCTCCGTCCACGTGAACTCACTCAGAGGATGACAAAACACATCCAATTAAGCTGTCTGAACAATAAAAATATGACCATCTTCAATGTTTCATACATTATTACCAATAGAAAGGAACAATGGCAGCCATTTATTCTGACAGCCAGTGACCACGGCATCTTAGCCAACATGAAATCTGACCTTTAGTAACATTATTTTTTAATGATTTGATAAGTTATACTTGTAATGGCCATTGTAAGTTTCAATACCTTGTATTCTTAAGATAGTTGTAGTAAAGCAATTATTAAAAGAGAGATCCTTACTCTGTGATATCTGAAACTGAATTAATGAACGACCAATCACTATACACTATATATTGTCATGTTTTGGATAGTCAAAAGTGTACAATGTAAAGTACTGTACCAAATGTACCTATACAATGGATAGCAATGTGATCTAAGATAATTGAAAATGAACAAGGCTTCTTTGCAGACACTTTTTTATTCATATCTTTCCATATCCATCTTGTTATATTACAATATTTGTTCATGTTTGGGGCTCCCATTCTGTGGACTAGTGACCCCCTGCAGGATGCCATATAGTGCCAGGGGCCCCTGGTGCCATGTATTCCAGGGGGTCGGTCTTGCTGCCAATCAGTACCAAGGGGTCCTAGTGTCATATAGTGTCAGGGAGTACTGGTGCCATACAGTGCCAGGGGGTCCTAGTGCCATATAGTGCCAGGGAGTACTGGTGCCATATAGTGCCTGGGGTCCTGGTGCCATATAGTGCCAGGGGGTCCTGGTGCCAGGGAGTACTGGTGCCATATAGTGCCAGAGAGTACTGGTGCTATATAGTGCCAGTAGGTCCTGGTGCCACACAGTGCCAGTGGGTCCTGGTGCCATATAGTGCCAGTGGGTCCTAGTGCCATATACCATATAGTGCCAGGGAGTACTGGTGCCACATAGTGCCAGGGGGTCCTAGTGCCATATAGTGCCAGGGAGTACTGGTGCTATATAGTTCCCGGGGGTCCTAGTGCCATATATTGCCAGGGAGTACTGGTGCCATATAGTGCTAGGGGGTCCTGGTGCCATATAGTGCTAGGGGGTCCTGGTGCCATATAGTGCCAGGGAGTCCTAGTGCCATATATTGCCAGGGAGTACTGGTGCCATATAGTGCTAGGGGGTCCTGGTGCCATATAGTGCTAGGGGGTCCTGGTGCCATATAGTGCCAGGGGGTCCTGGTGCATATCGTGCCAGGGGGTCCTGTGGGCTCAGAACCTCTTGAGGCTACTATGCAGTTCCAGGTGGAAAAGTATTTCAGAATGTCACATATGTTAAATGCACAGCTGGGAGCATCAGTGTCTCTCAGAGGCATGATACTTGACACAATATATCAATGTCAAACAAACACGCACATCCACGTTTAAGATGTAACTATGTGACATACAAATATTACATCTACAAACCATACAAATGTCATTCTAAACCACCAATACAACTGTCTAACGTCTTCCATTTGCTGTGATGTGACAAAGGTGTGTAATATTTCAGTGTGATGACTTCATTCAACTGTAGCATGATGTCCATCAACAGTGTGATGACTTCATTCAACTGTAGCATGATGTCCATCAACAGTGTGATGACTTCATTCAACTGTAGCATGATGTCCATCAACAGTGTGATGACTTCATTCAACTGTAGCATGATGTCCATCAACAGTGTCATGACTTCATTCAACTGTAGCATGATGTCCATCAACAGTGTCATGACTTCATTCAACTGTAGCATGATGTCCATCAACAGTGTCATGACTTCATTCAACTGTAGCATGATGTCCATCAACAGTGTGATGACTTCATTCAACTGTAGCATGATGTCCATCAACAGTGTGATGACTTCATTCAACTGTAGCATGATGTCCATCAACAGTGTGATGACTTCATTCAACTGTAGCATGATGTCCATCAACAGTGTCATGACTTCATTCAACTGTAGCATGATGTCCATCAACAGTGTCATGACTTCATTCAACTGTAGCATGATGTCCATCAACAGTGTCATGACTTCATTCAACTGTAGCATGATGTCCATCAACAGTGTCATGACTTCATTCAACTGTAGCATGATGTCCATCAACAGTGTCATGACTTCATTCAACTGTAGCATGATGTCCATCAACAGTGTGATGACTTCATTCAACTGTAGCATGATGTCCATCAACAGTGTGATGACTTCATTCAACTGTAGCATGATGTCCATCAACAGTGTCATTCAACTGTAGCATGATGTCCATCAACAGTGTGATGACTTCATTCAACTGTAGCATGATGTCCATCAACAGTGTCATGACTTCATTCAACTGTAGCATGATGTCCATCAACAGTGTCATGACTTCATTCAACTGTAGCATGATGTCCATCAACAGTGTCATGACTTCATTCAACTGTAGCATGATGTCCATCAACAGTGTCATGACTTCATTCAACTGTAGCATGATGTCCATCAACAGTGTGATGACTTCATTCAACTGTAGCATGATGTCCATCAACAGTGTGATGACTTCATTCAACTGTAGCATGATGTCCATCAACAGTGTCATGACTTCATTCAACTGTAGCATGATGTCCATCAACAGTGTCATGTAGCATGATGTCCATCAACAGTGTGATGACTTCATTCAACTGTAGCATGATGTCCATCAACAGTGTCATGACTTCATTCAACTGTAGCATGATGTCCATCAACAGTGTCATGACTTCATTCAACTGTAGCATGATGTCCATCAACAGTGTGATGACTTCATTCAACTGTAGCATGATGTCCATCAACAGTGTGATGACTTCATTCAACTATAGCATGATGTCCATCAACAGTGTGATGACCTCCATCAATTGTGACGTCATCATTGAAGTCAGAGTTAGTTTCTGTATGCTGTGAAGGATGGTCTGCAACAAAGATCATCAGACCAAGTTTACTTTAAGCTGGTGCAGACCGTGCAGTGTACAGCCCGGCATAACATACTGACTTCTAGTCACAAATAGCGCATTGCACAACAAGTAGTCCACAAGTCAGGGGCATTCTTCCCCTTAGTCTGGCACGATGGCCACAGTTGTGATGTCTGACTCATGGACTATCAATATCAAATAGCAATATCAGATATCAAACTGTTGACTAGTCACCAGTGAAAGGTGAAGAGAAACAATCGAGATTGCACAGAAGTATACGTGTCACCATTCTTGGTTTGCCTTCAACTGGTAGGATTGTTTAAGTAAACTTGATGTACCTTATTTGTCCTATTAAGCATACAGTAACTTAAACATAACAAATTGGCTATAACATACTCATTGTTGGTGGAGGAAGAAAAGGTAAAGTTAAAGAGATCAACTCACGCAGCGGATGACGGAGACGAGAATCCAAATGATCCGCCTCCTGAAAGAAGAAACACACCTACATGAACATGTTGAGTTCACAATACACTACTCACTGTGTTCAGTTAATAACACACTGCAGAGGCCTAGAGTTGTTCATTTTACAACACAGTGCATAGGCCTACTGTGTTCAGTTAATAACACACTGCAGAGGCCTAGAGTTGTTCATTTTACAACACAGTGCATAGGCCTACTGTGTTCATTTTACAACACACTGCATAGGCCTACTGTGTTCATTTTACAACACAGTGCATAGGCCTACTGTGTTCATTTTACAACACACTGCATAGGCCTACTGTGTTCATTTTACAACACACTGCATAGGCCTACTGTGTTCATTTTACAACACACTGCATAGGCCTACTGTGTTCATTTTACAACACACTGCATAGGCCTACTGTGTTCATTTTACAACTAGTTACTTGTGGGTACTTAGTTTTAACAACCAGGTATTTGTGTGTACTTAGTTTTCTAACAATTCTCGAGGGTATTTAGCTCCAACAACTAGATACTTCTTGCTACTTTGTAATAGAAATGAGGTATTTATGTGTGCTTGGTTCTGAGAATCAGTCAGGTACTTGTTTGTGGGTACTTAGTTCTAAGAATCAGTCAGGTACTTGTTTGTGGGTACTTCGTTCTAAGAATCAGTCAGGTAGTACTTGTATGTGGGTACTTCGTTCTAAGAATCAGTCAGGTAGTACTTGTATGTGGGCACTTAGTTCTAAGAATCAGTCAAGTACTTGTCTATGGGTACTTAGTTCTAAGAATCAGTCAGGTACTTGTCTGTGGGTACTTAGTTCTAAGAATCAGTCAGGTACTTGTCTGTTGGGTACTTAGTTCTAAGAATCAGTCAGGTACTTATCTGTGTGTATTAGTTCTAAGAATCAGTCAGGTACTTGTCTGTGTGTATTAGTTCTAAGAATCAGTCAGGTACTTGTCTGTAGGTACTTCGTTTTAAGAATCAGCCAGGTACTTGTCTGTGGGCACTGGTTCTAAGAATGAATCGTGTACTTGTCTGTGGGTATTTAGTTCTGAGAATCAGTCAGGTATTGTATGTGGGCAATTAATTCTAAGAATCAGTCAAGTACTTGTTTGTGGGTACTTACTTCTAAGAATCAGGTATTTGTGAGTACTTAGTTCTAACAACCAAGTATTTGTGGGTACTTAAAGGGAATAAAAACATATATTGCTTGAATTTATGTTATATTACATCCTGCTATCTATTTCCACGTCCACCAAGCAAAAAAATTCAATGAATTAGAAATTCCACATTTTATGCTGTACATCCGGACATTTTCGAATATGCATATTTTTGGCGCTCTTTTCGGGATGCCGAGATGTGACGTCACTTATGACTCAAACTCGCATCAGGCCGACCCTTTCCATGCATTCAGACCATGTTTACAAGTATAGCTTTTGGGTCGAAACGAGCGTCAGAATGAGTTATTGTGCAATTTTCCGACGTAATACAAACACTAGTCATCATAGAGGAACAAGCAGTTATCTTACGGTTCCACATGAATCTAATTTTATTCAAAACAACGTATGCGAATGGGCCTACAAGTCGACTAGGTTTCGCCGAGCTTGGGCTCGTTTTCAGAATAATTATATCGAATGCAACCAACGGGAGATAATCTACACCAATAAACATACATAGCAAACATATATTGTATCCAGCTACATAAAGTAACGTGTATAATCTCATAATATCACTAGAATATCGATATATGAAGGAGTTGTACAATTTACCATAACAACTTAAATCAGTTAGAGAGTTTCCGCTGGTCCCGCTAGCTCAGTGGGTAGATGCGTTGGTTGCTTGTCGTTAATTTTACAATCGGGCGACGCCGGTTCAATCCTGACAGCATGCAAACTATTGATTCTCTTTACACTTTTTTTGTTTATGTTTTCACGAAGTAATATAAACCAAATCATTTAGTATACTATGATGCACTGTTTGTAAATAATATTTATTTTGTAGTAATTATTTATTCGCCACAAAAATGAAAATATGGTAATTATATAACGATGTTTCTCAATTTTATTCATCCAAACAAATATAATGTAATGGATATCTAATCTATTAATTGTAAATATATTGTACAGTAATATATTGTAATTATAAATGTGAAAACAGATTGTGATCTGTCTGGATAAATACAATTTAGAAACATCGTTGTATATAATGACCATATTTTCTTTTTTGTGGCGAATAAATAATTACTACAAAAATATAAAAAATATTTACAAACAGTGCATCATAGTATACTAAATGATTTGGTTTATATTACTTCGTGAAAACATAAAAAAAAAAAGTGTAAAGAAAATCAATAGTTTGCATGCTGTCAGGATTGAACCGGCGTCGCCCGATTGTAAAACAGATGCCAAGGAACCAACGCGTTTACCAACTGAGCTATCACGGCCGGCAGAAATTCGCTGACTGATTTAAGTTGTTATGATAAATTGTACAACTCATCCTTCATACATCGATATTCTAGTGATATTATGAGATTTTACACGTTCCTTTCTGTAGCTGGATACGATGTATGTTTGCTATGTATGTATATTGGTGTACATTATCTCCCGTTGGTTGCATTCGATATAATTATTCTGAAAACGAGCCCAGGGCCAAGCTCGGCGAAACCTAGTCGACTGGTACGTAGGCTCATTCGCATTCATTGTTTTGAATAAAATTGAATTCATGTGGAACCGTAAGATAACTGCTTGTTCCTCTATGATGACTAGTGTTTGTATTACATCGGATTATTGCATAACAACTCATTCTGACGCTCGTTTCGACCCCAACATTATCCATGTAAACATGCTCTGAATGCATAGAAAGGGTCGGCCTGCTGCGAGTGTGAGTCATGTGTGACGTTAAGATACCACGTGATCGCCTAGCTCATTAATTTTTTATTATCCGCGGGAATCGCTACACAGACGGGTTTAAAATTTAATTTATGCTACAAATGTATTTTTCTGTATTTTTAAAATGTTCTCGAATGTTACATGTAATATTAAACTTTCTGTACACATGGAAAACGGATTTTAGCTAATGCCTTGTTTTTATTTCCTTTAACAGACCTGGGGCGGAAGTACTTGGTACTCAAGTACTCGTAAAACTTATGGGTCATGGACTCGTACTCGTACTCATTGTACTCAGATTTTACGAGTACATCCGAGTACTTTCTCAATATATACTAGGGAAAATAAATAATTTATTTGTAGAACTTTATAAAATGAAACTTTCCTGAAATATTTAAATGTTCAACTATGTTTAAATACTTTGTTATTTCTGATAGGATACCACCTTACCATCCTTACACATAGTACAACCTCATTCTCTGATAACCATGACTATGATACCCAAACATGGCAACAGGCAGCATCTTTTCCCACTCACTGTCAGAAACACCCTGTTAAGCACACAATAATTGTAGGCTATCAGTTCAGGTCATAAACCTGTTTGTTTAACTAAGCCACCAGGATGTCCATAAAGAGCCAGTTAGCAGTTAATCTACCAGTTAGAGAGGAAATGCCTTTGATGTAGTCTGGAGACCATGCCACTGGGCACTGGCTGACAGTGCTAACTGCTAAGAACAAGAACTGCCAGTCTTCCTCTGTAGAATTAAGGGTAATTCAGAATTAAGGTGGCTCAAGTCCGACTGCCTCCTACACTAGTATAATCCGGTGCCAGCAACCTGGCTAAAAAGTCCAAAGGGAATTCTGAGCCTGTTATATGGATATGTACTAACCCTCTCAAAAACCATTAGTCTACGATCAGAAAATATAAATTGCAAACTTCTAATATCAGCAGATTGCCGATTGTACAAGTGAACGAATAACTCGGTCAGCCATGTACATATCGTCATGACCCACTACAGTACTGGAAGGGTCAACAGAACAATTTTCCAACTCTGGCTCAGTTGGTCCCTCACCATCTCAGCATTCCAGCTTCATCAGCCCCAGTTGAAAGGGTATTTAGCATAGCTGAGAAAGTATTCTGCCCCGAATGGTGCAGGCTGAAAGACTCAACCTTGAACAACTCATGTTCATTCGGTGCAATGGTGCAGTTTTAAAAGACCAAAAATTTGTCTGACTAGTATAGAAGAAAAGTTTACACACGACACATTACGACCATTATATATGAGGACCACAAGTTTTTAGTTTTAGTTCAAGATACTTTCCTTTCTCAACATGTTCTAGAACCAACCAGGGGTGAGAATGTGTTAGACATAGTTTTGTCCTCACAGAATGAATTGGTTGACAATGTCAAGATATGTGAGCCACTGGGGAGTAGTGATCACAACCAGATACATTTTACCATCAAAGTAAAATCAGAAATGAATAGTAAAATGCAGTATAGGAGAAATTTCCAAAAAAGGAAGGTATAAGGACATGAGGAAATATATAGCAAAGGTAGACTGGAATAACACACTGAAAAATAAGACAGCAACAGAATGCTGGAATATATTAAAGAGTGAAATTAAGTGCATAGTCGACAAATTTGTACCCTTCAAAAAACAAGGGAAACGGTCCAAAAAGAAACACTTATCGAAAGAAGCCATTAGAAAAATTAAGTATAAACAAATGATGTGGAAGTCTTATAGATGTACTGGAAATGATAAAGACTACAACATTTATAAAGAAGCACTAAACCAAGCTACAGCTGAAATGAGAAATTCAAAGAGAAGCTATGAACATAAATTAGCTAGTAATATAAAACATGACAGCAAGAGTTTTTATGCATATGTTCGAAGCAAACAGAAAGTTCAAGATAAGGTCGGTCCTCTAGAAGATAGTGCTGGAAATATAATATCAGAGGGATTCTTAATGGCAGAAGACCTGAATGAGTATTTTAGTTCAGTGTTTACCAGAGAGGATATTAGTTCACTGCCAGTACCAGAGGCTAAGTTCAAGGGGGCAGATTCAGACTATTTAGGACAATTAATTGTAACCCCAGAAATGGTAGCTAAGAAATTAAGGGCTATGAAGGATAATAAATCACCTGGAGTGGATGGGATTCCACCCAAACTACTATTGAAAATTGTACAACAAATTAGCGTACCGCTTGCAACAGTTTTCAATTTGTCATTAGAAGAGGGAGTGGTTCCTTTAGAATGGAAAGAGGCAAACATTATACCGTTATTTAAAAAAAGGTTCGAGAAACAAGTCAGAGAACTATAGACCAGTGAGTTTAACATCAGTGATTTGCAAATTATTAGAAAGATTAATTAAAGATCACATGGTTTTTTAAAGCAGGGTCATGCTTAACAAATGTTATGTTTTTTGGAAGACATCACTAAGTGGGTAGATGAGGGATCACCAGTAGATATCGTCTACTTAGATTTTCAAAAAGCTTTCGACAAAGTACCACATCAAAGATTACTGCTGAAACTAAAGGCCCATGGCATAGGAAATGGTATAATAAACTGGATAGAACAATGGCTGATTGACAGAAGACAACGTGTAGTAGTTGATGGGGAGGCTTCAAACTGGAAATCGGTATTGAGTGGGGTACCACAGGGATCAGTATTAGGACCTATATTATTCTTAATATATATCAACGATTTGGATGATGAAATAACAAGCAAGGTGTTGAAATTTGCGGATGATACAAAAGTGTTTAGAAGGATTAAAAGTGATGGAGATAGACAGCATTTATAAGATGATCTTGATAGGTTGATCAAATGGTCTGAAAAGTGGCAAATGCTGTTCAATTTTGGGAAATGTAAATGCCTCCACACAGGACATGGGAACGAAGAGGTGGAATATACAATGGGGGGTACTGTACTAAGTACTACTGTAAAAGAAAAGGACTTAGGGTTAACCATTAGTGCTGATATGAAGGTTTCAGAGCAGTGCGGAATTGCAGCTTCAAAGGGAAATCAAATCCTTGGATTAATTAGGCGAAACATAACGTATAAGGAAAAAGAGCTAATAATACCGCTGTACAAAACAATAGTTAGGCCTCATTTAGAATATTGTATTCAAGCGTGGAGGCCATATCGCAGGAAGGACATAGATATGCTAGAAAGAGTAGAGGAGAGCAACTAAAATTATACAAAAACTGAGGGATCTTAGTTACGAAATACGCCTAAAAAAATGCGGTTTAACAACACTAGAGACCAGGAGATTGAGAGGAGATCAGATAGAAGTGTTTAAAATATTGAATGGTTATGAAAATATTGATAGAAATATATTTTTTTCAATTAAGAAAGATAGGACTAGAGGACATGAAGTTACATTAGCAAAGGAGCAGAGTAGATTAGATATAAGAAAGTTTTCATTTTCACAAAGGACTGTAAATGAATGGAACAGATTATCTGCTGATTGTGTGGGTGCTAGTAGCGTGAATGTTTAAAAATAAAATCGACACATACCTCAGACGGGCGCGATACACATAGATAAAAGGGTCGGACTCTCGATAAGCCAAAGGGCTTCCTTGTCCACCTGCCACCTAGAGTTAATTCTCTGGGTGGCAATCTTGTTAAATGTAATTCTGATAGCACCACCAGTTTCTAGTTAACCCTTGTATAATATATTACTGATGAATTTGTCATAATCGGGGTTAATATAATTACATTTATTATTTAATCAAGCTGAAGTATTTACTTAAGTCAGAAGGCCACCATTGCCACCAAGAAATGTCACCGGATATGCAGTCTAGTTCTGAGATGTAACATTAGATGTCCCTACCTCCAAATGAAGGCGCTGGTGCATCCCCGAAGCCAGACCCACCATAGGTTGGTTGCTGGGGGATATTGTGGGCCAGCGAGCCAAACGTCGGACTCTGGCCGTTTGTTGCAAAACTGAAACATAACATCACATTGTATGTTTCTCATGCAGTTTTCACAATTTCCCTGATGATTCTTGCATTCAGCACAAAGCTTCTGGTCAGGAGGCAATATGTCATGTGGCGTCAGTAGCTTAACATTGGCTCTAAGAAGGAAGCAAAACACAGCAACTAATTAAATATAGGTTTTTATTTATGAACGACGAGCAGGCTGTCTCTTACAGGGCTGAGTCACTGCCCCATACAGCATCAAACAACGCATGGCCGAGTCACTGCCCCATACAGCACCAATCAACATGTGGCTGAGTCACTGCCCCATAGAGCACCAATCAACACATGGCCAAGTCACTGCCCCATACAGCACCAATCAACACATGGCCCAGTCACTGCCCATACAGCACCAATCAACATGTGGCTGAGTCACTGCCCCATACAACACCAATCAACACATGGCCAAGTCACTGCCCCATACAGCACCAATCAACACATGGCCAAGTCACTGCCCCATACAGCACCAATCAACAAGTGGCTGAGTCAACTGCCCCATACAGCACCAATCAACAGGTATTGGGGCACCAACCCAGCTATTTATGTGACAGTCTGCTTGCCACGCCACCTAGCAAGCAGTTCCAGATGAAGACAACTGAAGGTCCTTGAAGCATTGAAAGTAAGTCAACTTGATGGTTATGTCAAGCATACAATATTATATATATATTATATATAAAAACATTACAATACAATAAAAGAAAACAAGTTCACTGATAAACTGCAACATATTAATTCAACAGAAGCATAATGAATTACAACATTAGCAGTAAGTATTTACACGACTACACAATAGTTGGGTAAGTCACTCATTTACACGACTACACAAGAGTTGGGTACGTCACTCATTTACACGACTATACAAGAGTTGGGTAAGTCACTCATTTACACGACTACACAAGAGTTGGGTAAGTCACTCATTTACATGACTACACAAGAGTTGGGTAAGTCACTCATTTACACGACTACACAAGAGTTGGGTAAGTCACTCATTTACACGACTACACAAGAGTTGGGTAAGTCACTCATTTACACGACTACACAAGAGTTGGGTAAGTCACTCATTTACATGACTACACAAGAGTTGGGTAACTAATAATAATGTCAACTTGTAGAACGCCATAATTCTAGACAAAAGTCCATTCAGAGGTGCTAAAATAGATTAATACATGAATATTAAAACAAGCTAGTTAAATAAATGAAAATAAAAATAAACAAATAAATTGCTAAAACCGAGATGCATAATGCATAGGCAATAAGATCAGGTGGCAAAAGGATATAGCATTAATTAATATAATATGTGCATCATAAGGCATAAATAAGTTAGTTAAATGAAATAAGTTATTTAAAAACACTATGTCATGTATGAGATCACAGACTAAACTAAACGTTGAATGCTACATGAAACAGGTGGGTTTGGGTGTGGCTAGCGCTGTGACTGTCTTTAATTCTAACGGAAGAGTGTTCCACATCCGTGGGGTCGAAACTGAGACGGAGCGATCGCCGTATCTGCTGTTGGATGGCGGCACATGCAGGTCGTTGTCGGCAGAACGTAGCGCACGCGCTGGTCGGTACACATCGAGCAAGTCAGTGATGTACGACGGGGCAATGCCATGTTGCACTTGGAACGAAAGCAGCAGTATTTTATACACGATTCGCTGCTTCACCGTAAGCCAATGGAGTTTCTTTAGCACCGGGGTGATGTGCTCTCGCCTGTTGCAGCGGACTACCAATCGAGCTGCTGAGTTCTGCGCTCACGAACGTGTTGGATTACGTTAACGGCATCAGTTATCGCAATGAAATGCTTCACAGTGCGGTCGGACGATCTGTCCCAGTGAATATTGAAGTCTCCGATCATCGCGAAACGGCACGACATCATGGCATAGCCTTCAACGAAGGATGCAAACTCGGCAAGAAAGTCGGCATGAGAGAGTTTGTTTTTGCTTGACCAAGGTGGGCGATACATAATGATCAGCTGATGAAGCTAGCGGGCGACATGACATCAATGTCCATAAATTTGAATGATTGTATCGGCTGTTTGTTGTTGTTGACGGTAACTTTAAAGATCGATCTATATAAGAAGCCAATGCCACCCCCTTGCCGTTCTGGGCGCATGCACGAAATTGTAGCCGATCGGTGTTAAATCTTTCACTGATTTCGTGTCCTTATCGCCTGGGCTGAGCCACGTCTCGGTAACTGCCACGAGATCAAAGTTGACGTAAATTACGTGGTCAATAAAAACGTGTTTTATTGCGAATGGAACAGGCATTGACGAGGCCCAATATGACAGGGGATCTGGCGTTGTGTCGAGCATTTCGCAGAGCCCCATTGACCAAAGGAGTACTGTGTGGAGTGGGCGAGTCCCATTGATCTGTGCGTATGTGTCTTAAATTGTTGTCACAATGGCGTGTGCAAGGCCGGCCGTGGTATGGTCGATGTCCAACGACAGGTTCAATCACTCGTTGTTTCCAAGCGCCGCCTCGGCAGCCGCGTCTCGTAGGCAACCGGGCTGCAATGCTGTGATTGACTAGTGTCCTCCAAGTATTGGCGTTCACGCGTGAAGCACAGGAATGGCAAAGCAATTGACTGGCAGTGTACCTGATCATGCTGTGTGCTACTGAATGCTGTAGTGTCATGTGGTCATGCTTGGACAACATGTTGTTCTGGCTGCAGCGGTCACGGCTGACCGAATCAGTATGACAGTATCACAGGAAAAGTAGTCAAAACGTATAAGAAGTCATAAACACTTGCCGAACCACCAGTCAAGTAGAGACTTTGTACATTCATAAAACTGTCCGTGAAGTTACAGTACTATAAAACGTCTAAAACTACAACAATTCAACATTGAAACGCAGAACCTTAATAGGTGCAGCCACTAGGTGCAGCTCAATATAGGTCATCAAAAGTCACTCATTTACACGACTACACAAGAGTTGGGTACGTCACTCATTCAGTGACCCGTTGATGGAGTCACTCACCCTGCGAAGCCCCCCGTGGTCTGGGCACTGGTCTGGGTTGAACCAAACATACCCCCGCCAGGGGGTGAAGCAGCCGCTAGTCCACCCCCAAAGGGGCTTGAGAATGACGCGTTGCCGAAGCCTGAAGGTGATCCAAAGGTCGGGGCTCCTCCAAACACCCCACCCCCGCCAAACACTGCCTGGCTAGAGACACCTGGTGGCAACAGACAATAAGAGTAATAACATTTGTAAGCATGTCTTGTGCATATTTTCAATGAATGCTATACATTACACATACTTTGAAACAGTCATAGAAACATGCGTAACACTGCAACCAATCATCTATCATCCATCTAATGGTGGTACCAAACCTTAACAAATCAAAACATTTAGCAGTGATTTAAAAAAAAAACATGTTTCTTTCCAAGGTTCATAGATGAATCCCTGAAAGTGTGGCACGTGAAAACGTTAATTTACCCACATGTGCTAGTTCAATTACTACATACCCTATATTATTCTACCTACCCTAACACACCCTACATTATCCTACCTACCCAAACATATCCTACATTACCCTACCCTAACATTATCCTACCTACCCAAACATATCTTACATTACTCTACCCTACCCTAACAAACCCTACATTATCAATCTACACTAACATACCCTACATTATCCTACCCTACCCCAACATACCCTACATTATCCTACCTATCCTAACATACCCTACATTATCCTACCTACCCTAACATACCCTACATTATCCTACCCTACCCTAACATACCCTACATTATCCTACCCTACCCCAACATACCCTACATTATTCTACCCTACCATACATTATCCTACCTACCCTAACATACCCTACATTATCCTACCTACCCTAACATACCCTACATTATCCTACCCTTCCATAACATACCCTACATTATCCTACCTACCCTAACATACCCAATATTATCCTACCTACCCTAACATACCCTACATTATAATACCTACCCTAACATACCCTACATTATCCTACCCTACCATAACATATCCTACATTATTCTACCTACCCTAACATACCCAATATTATCCTACCTACCCTAACATACCCTACATTATTTTACCCTACCGTTCCTTCAAGTTCTTTGACATACATACATTATTCTACAATACCCTAATTTACCCTACCCTACCCTGCCCTTCCCGCCCACCCTGCTGTACCTGGTGAGGCCGTCGCAGTAGGCGGTGAATGGAACCCAAACCCTGAAGACATGACACTACCAGTGGCGCCCTCTCCGAATGACGATCCAAAGCCAGCTGTCGTCTTGACAGTGTTGAAGTTGTCAGACGTCTGTCCGCCGAACAGTGCTGTATCAACAACATCAGATCATTCTACCTCAGTCTGAGTGGGAATCAACAACATCAGATCATTCTACCTCAGTCTGAGTGGAAATCAACAACATCAGATCATTCTACCTCAGTCTGAGTGGGAATTAACAATGTCAGATCATTCTACCTCAAAGTGAGAATCAACATCGTCAGATCATTCTACTTCAGTCTAAAGCTACGATTCCATGTGTACGGATGCGGCATGCGGATGCGGCAACAAATAGCTATAGTGCGAATTCATGTGTGCGGATGTGTTTTGTCGTGCAGATACGGATGCAGCAAATTGAATCGCTCCATGTAGCGATTCAAATCGTATCCACACACGAATCGGACAAGAAATTCCCAGTAGTGACATCATTATAGAGGTATTTTCCAAACTTTCAAAATGCCCGCGTAGGTATTGAGGATTGAAACCTGCCATCTCGGAATCTTCCAACAGTTCAAGTAGAAGCATTCGTGGAAGTAGTGCGTCATCACCTTATTTTATATTTTATGCTGAATGTACACACCGCCTTGACGGAAGCGGAAAGAGAAAACACATTGCATGGAATCACGCAAAACACAACCACATGCCGCATCCGCACATATGGAATCTTAGTTTAAGTGGGAATCAACAAGATCAGATCATACTATCTCAGTCAAAGTGGGAATCAACAAGATCAGACCATTCTACCTCAGTCAAGTGGGAATTAACATCAGATCATTCTACCTCAGTCAAAGTTGGAATCAACAACGTCAGATCATTCTACCTCAGTCAATGTTACATCTTTCTCAGTCAGTGTTACAAACAGGTTTAATATCACATTTTGGTACAAATCTCTTTAAACTAGAAACTATTAGTGCAAATTGTATTGAGAACAATCAGGTTGACATTATTGAAATATTATTAAACTAATGTAAGAGGAAACAAAGGTAGAAAAGATACTAAACCTGTGTTTTAACGTAAACACAGGTTTAGTATCTTTTCTACCTTTGTTTTAACGTGTGTTGTGTCAAGTCAATGGTATTGAGTCATACTGAACAAAGAATCAGCAGAGACAAGTAAATGTCAACTATGTTGCTGTATTGAGTCATACTGAACAAAGAACTAGCAGAGACAAGTAAATGTCAACTACGTTGCTGTATTGCTTAACGCAATCTACCAGTCAAAATCACACAATATTAAATTTACATTCTAAGCGAATCTGCTGAAAAATTAGTAGCAATCATGCACGCATGCAAGCACGCACGCACGCGCACACGCATCTGTAAACTCACATGATGTTTGTTGGTTTGCTCCAAATGTCTGTGTTACACCAAACACGTTCTTGTTGGCATTCTCTGCACTTGGCTTGCCCCCTAGACCTCCAAATAACCCTCCGCCACCCCCACCCCCACTGCCAAACACCCCCCCACTGGTGCTTGTCTGGCCAAAAGGTTCACCAAAGGCAGCACTGGAAGAGAGAGAGATCAAACTGAGACTTCCGCAGAATCTACTGAAGCTCGACATTCTTTTGCAATAATATTAAATAAAAATACAATGTTTGAGTTTGTATGCCTGTCTGCGTTGCATATTTACCAAGTAGCTGAATGCTTCTCCTCAGTCTGTAGTATACCATTTCCTTCTGCTGTTTATGCTGCTCAAGTTATCTTATCAAGTTCCCAGTTTCTTCTTAGCAGTGTGTGTGTGTGGGTGTGTGTGGGCGTGTGTGTGTGTGTGTGTGTGTGTGGGCGTGTGTGTGCATGTGTGTGTGTGGGCGTGTGTGTGTGTGTGTGTGGGCGTGTGTGTGCGTGTGTGTGTGTGGGCGTGAGGTGTTCAACTACCACTGTTCCAGTTATGCAGGTGTCTTTAACAACGCTGCAATGTTCTGGTTGATTTGCCAACCAGATTCTCCGCAGAGTCAGCCTTAAAGTATTGCCCGGCCATGCATCAATTAGTTTAGTTTCTCATTTTCCCGTCCACATAAGGCAGTTCTCACCACACTACTATAAAACAGCATAGTGTTTCAGTTTATCACAATTTGTTTGCACAAAACTGAATAGTTTCATACTGTAAAGTCAATTGTCACAGAGTACTATATTAATTCTACCATTATGTTGTCAAGTCATGATAGTTTATTTTAACAAGGCAGACATCGCCAATGAAATGTAAACTACTTACAATACAGAATAATACGAACAGCAAAAATGGCAGACTGTAATTTGTTGGAGCCTCCAGAGGGCACTACTGGTGTCTCACCTGGTTGGCGTCTGGCCGAATGTGGCAGATGTCCCAAACACTGGCGCCGCCTGGTGTTCACCGAACATCGATGCAGACGTGCTGGTGGTAGTGGGCTGCCCAAACACAGAGCCCTGCTGCCCAAATATCGACGTGCCCCCTGAGGAGGGCACAGCCGAGGCCTGACCACCAAACACTGAGCCTGTCGTCTGTACGGCCAGACCGCCAAACACAGACGTAGACGTTGTTGCACTGCCTCCAAATAAGGTCGTAGTGGTTGTCGTGGTAACGCTTCCAAAGGCAGGTGTAGTCGTTGCCATGGCACTACCCCCAAAGAGAGGGGTTGTGGTTGTCGTGGCAACACCTCCAAACATGGAAGGGCCAACTGTTGTAGTGGTCGTCGTGGCAACTCCAAAGAGAGGAGCAGTGGTTGCCGTGGAAACTCCTCCAAATATGGAAGGGACAGTGGTTGCTGTGGTACCACCTCCAAATATAGAAGGGACAGTAGTTGCTGTGGTAATACCTCCAAATATGGAAGGGGTTGTTGTGGTAGAGGTTGTTCCAAAGAAAGGCGCTGTGGTTGTTGTGGAAACGCCTCCAAACAGAGCAGTTGGCGTTGGCGTGGTAACTGTGGCAGACTTGGCGGTTGCCGTGGGAGACGGACCCGTCTGACTGACGGACTCACTCACTGGTCCAGCTCCAAATATAGGCTTGGCAGTGGACGCCCCAAACAGGGGCGGATTTGTCTTTGATTGCCCTCCAAATGAGAACTGTGACCCTGATGTCTGTCCAAACAGACCCGAGCTGGTCACTGCCTGCGTCATAGTCGCCTGGCCAAAGACAGTCGCAGCTGTAGACGGTCTGGCCGAGGCAATGGATGCCAGAGAACTTGTGGCTGGGGGGAGTTTCTCCACTGCCCTCTCTGCTGCCATACTGACCCTGGCTGTAGTCTCATCTTCCTCATCATCTGCTCCCAGCATCGCTGACAGCAGCTTTGTCTTCTCATTGACCGCCTTCTCCGCTGGTTTCCCGTTCCCCCCTTCTTCCACCCCCCTAGGGTGCAATATTCCCGACTCACCCAACTGCTTCTTGCTAAGGTGTAGCACTTGGCACTCTTCCTTCTGTGGAGTCAGTGGACTTCCTGCGACACTTGTAATAGACGCCCCTCCCCCAAACACACTTGGTGCTGCTATCGTAGGGGCTGCAATCCCACCCCCAAATATACTTGGAAGACCCCCTGTTGAACTCGGAGGAGTAGCAACACTACCCCCAAATAAACTTGGTGCACCCCATGCTGAACTCGGAGGGGTAGCAGTGATGTCCCCAAATAAACTTGGAGCACCCCCTGTTGAACTCGGAGGGGTAGCAGTGCTGCCCCCAAATAAACTTGGAGTACCCCCAGTTGTTGAGTTAGTACCACCCCCAAATAAGTTGGCAACAGGAGTGCTGAAAGCGAAGGCCTTTGGACCTGTCTCCGAGTTGAATGAGAACAGTGGTTTGGAGGATTCAACACCACTAATCAAAGTAACAGAATTGGGGGCTGATTCGGGGGGACCACACTCCACTGTGACCTCTGACTCAGGGGGACCACACTCCACTGTGACCTCTGGCTCAGGGGGACCATGCCCCACTGCGACTGCTTGCTTGGGGGGGTCACTGCCAAAGCTGAGTTCGCGACTAGCAGAGGAGAAACTGAAGGCTGTGGGTTTCTGGGGCATCTCCACCTTTTCTACCTCGGGCCTGGCAGGCTTCTGGGGCGGCTCCACTTTCTCTACCTCGGGCCTGGCAGGCTTCTGGGGCGGCTCCACCTCCTCTGCCTCGGGTCTGGCGTCTGAAACAACAAACAATGTACACAAGTCAGCCACCTCTGTCTCCAACACACCCAGGGATCACTTGACACACCCCAAGATCACTTCGCACATCACGGGATTACTTGACACACCCCGGGATCACTTGACACATCACGGGATTACTTCTCACACCCTGGGATCATTTGACACATCACAGGATCACTTGACACATCCCAGGATCATTTTAAAATCCTCTGGGATCATTTGATACATCACGAGATCACTTGACACACCCCGGGATCACTTCTCACACCCCGGGATCACTTGACACATGACGGGATCACCTGACACATCACAGGATCACTTGACACATGACGGGATCACTTGACACATGACGGGATCTCTTCTCACATGACAGGATCACCTGACACATCACAGGATCACTTGACACATCACGGGATCACTTGACACATCACGGGATCACATGACACACCCCGGGATCACTTGACACATCACGGGATCACTTGACACACCCTGGGATCACTTGACACATCACGGGATCACTTGACACACCCTGGGATCACTTGACACATGACGGGATCACTTGACACATGACGGGATCACTTGACACACCCCGGGATCACTTGACACATCACGGGATCAGTTGACTCACCCCAGGATCACTTCTCACACTTTAGGATCACTTCTGACACCCCAGGATCACTTCACACACCCTGGGATCACTTCACACACCCCGAGATCATTTCACACACTTTAGGATCACTTCACACACTTTAGGATCACTTCTCACACCCCGGGATCACTTGACACACCCCGGGATCACTTCTCACACTTCAGGATCACTTCTCACACCCCGGGATCATTTAACACACCCCGGGATCACTTCACACACCCCAAGATCACTTCTCACACCCCAGTATCATTTGACACACCCCGGGATCACTTCTCACACCCCAGTATCACTTGACACACCCCGGGATCACTTCTCACACCCGAGTATCATTTGACACACCCCGGGATCATTTAACACACCCCGGGATCACTTCACACACCCCAAGATCACTTCTCACACCCCAGTATCATTTGACACACCCCAGTATCACTTGACACACCCCGGGATCACTTCTCACACCCGAGTATCATTTGACATACCCCGGGATCACTTCTCACACCCCGGAATCACTTGACACATCATAGCATCATTTGACACACCCTGGACACCTGACACACCCTGGGATCACTTCTCACACTTCAGGATCACTTCACACACCCCAGGATCACTTTATCCACCCCCCAGGGTGCAATACTCCCGACTCACCCAACTGCTTCATGCTAAGGTGCAGAACTTGGCACTCTTCCTTCTTTGTGGAGTCAGTGGACTTCCTGCGACACTTGTAATAGACGCCCCTCCCCCAAACGCACTTGGTGCTGCTGTCATAGGGGCTGCAATCTCACCCTTAAATATCTTGGAACACCCCCTGTTGAACTCAGAGTAGCACTTCCCACACCCCAAGATTACGTTTTACATATCCTGGGATGATACCACACATCACAGGATGATCCCAGACATCCTGGGACGATACTAGCCATCCTGGGTGATCTCACACACATAACAGGATGATCCCAGACATCCTAGGATGATCTCAGACATCCTGGGATGATCCCAGACATCCTAGGATCATCCTAGCCATCCTGGGTGATACCACATCACAGGATGATCCCACACATCTTGGGATTATCCCAGACATCACGACTCCTGCAGGAGCCACACACTGACCTGTGGCTACTGACTGACCACTTGAGTCAGGCAACTTGTCAAAGCCTCCTGGAGTCAATGATGTCCCTTGAGTCTCTTGCTGCTCCTGTGTCCTGGCTCCGGCGTGCTCCTGTGTCCTGGTTCTGGCCTGGTCTGGCCTGGATCCAGCTTGCTCCGTCTTGTCTCCGGTTGTGGAAGTGTCGTCTGTAGAGTGACAAGTGGACATGTTATAATGTGATACGTGTCTTAATTAGATCAACTTTTCAACTACCACAACTTGCTGGATTCCACTGATATCAGCTTTAAAATGATACCTCATTTAATAAAACATCTTCAGCAGTTTTTGTTTAATTTACAGTAAACTTAAAAAGTGACGTTTTGATAAACGAATTAATTTTGACTCATAGTGTCTATTGTTTTGAACCTGTGGGTTCGTATATGCTAGTATTTGATTACTCTTTGAATGTGTCAAGGAAAATGAAGTGTACATTGAGGGAAAAGGTTATAAGGTCATTTCTACTAAAATGACAACATTGATTGGACATGACATGGACTGGTATTTAGTCTTGTGTGCAGCCTAGGTCTGTGTCAGTTAATGCCCACTTCACTGTATCGGGTCATGTACACCGGCACATAGAAGTGATGTGAGACTCATCTCACCTTGTAGACTTTTCCCAAATGTTGCTGCAAACCCACTTGGAACCCCTGCGGCTGACAGGGAAGTATCTGAGGGCTGACTACTCCCAAATGTTGACGTCAACCCACTGGCATCAGGGACTGCTGGTTGGGACATATCTGTAGGCAGGCTCTTTCCAAATGTAGCTCCAAATCCAGAGGAATCAGGCTGGGATGTGGGCTGACTCTTCCCAAAGGTAGCCGCAAACCCAGAGGAATCAGGCTGGGATGTGGGCTGACTCATTCCAAAGGTAGCCGCAAACCCAGAGGAATCAGGCTGGGATGTAGGCTGTCTCTTCCCAAATGTAGCTGCAAACCCAGAGGAATCAGGCTGGGATGTAGGCTGTCTCTTCCCAAATGTAGCTGCAAACCCAGAGCAATCAGGCTGGGATGTGGGCTGACTCTTCCCAAAGGTAGCCACAAACCCAGAGGAATCAGGCTGGGATGTGGGCTGACTCTTCCCAAATGTTGTCTGGGACATGTTGACTCCACCCAAACTTGTGTTGGGAACTAAGGAAGAAAAGAATGTCATCACAACAGGAAATATTTCTTTAAAATGTATTCAAAAATAACAGAATAGTTTCACAATATTTGGTACCAGGTGGTTGGAAGGTACAACTGAACTGACGTGAGAATAAATATGCAGCCACATAGTCTACTTTTGTTTAGGAGTGATCTTACCACACAGTTACTGACACCAATCTTACCACACAGTTACTGATACCAATCTTACCACATGGTTACCGACACCGATCTTACCACACGGTTACCCATACCAATATTACCACATGATTACCCACATCAATCTTACCACACGGTTACCGACAATAATCATACTACACGGTTACCGACACCAATATTATCACATGGTTAATGACACCAATCTTACCACACGTTTACCAACACCGACCTTACCACACGGTTACCGACACCGACCTTACCACACGGTTACCGACACCGATCTTACCACACGGTTACCGACACCGATCTTACCACACGGTTACTGATACCAATCTTACCACATGGTTACCGACACCGATCTTACCACACGGTTACCCATACCAATATTACCACATGATTACCCACATCAATCTTACCACACGGTTACCGACAATAATCTTACTACACGGTTACCGACACCAATATTATCACATGGTTAATGACACCAATCTTACCACACGTTTACCGACACCGACCTTACCACACTGTTACCGACACTGATCTTACCACACGGTTACCGACACAAATCTTACCACACGGTTACCGACACCAATCTTTCCACACGGTTACCGACACCGATCTTACCATACGGTTACCGACACCAATCGTACCACACGGTTACCGACACCGATCTTACCACACTGTTACTGACACCGATATTACCACACGGTTACCGACACGGATCTTACCACACGGTTACCGACACCAATCTTACCACACGGTTACCGACACCGATCTTACCACACTGTTACCGACACTGATCTTACCACACGGTTACCGACACCGATCTTACCACACGGTTACCGACACCTATCTTACCATATGGTTACCGACACCGATTTTACCACACGGTTACCGACACCTATCTTACCACACAGTTACCGACACAGATTTTACCAGTTACCGACATAGATTTTACCACATGGTTACTGACTCCCATCTTACCACATGGTTTCTGACACCAATCTTACCACACGGTTACTGACACCAATCTTACCAGAGAATTGAGGGCTGCTCAGCCTAGTGAGGTCGAGACCAGCGTTGCGGCTAGCACTCATCTGCTGTTCTGTTGCGGAAAAGTGTGGTCTGACCCCATTGTTCTGCAGGCCAAACATGCCCTGCCCCGACACACTCACCCCGCTGTTGTTGTTGTCAAACTAAACATTAAGAACAACAACATGAGTGAGGGATGTACATACTAAGATGGAGTGGAACGACAGACATCAAAAGGGCAGACATGAATCGACTGTGAGGGAATCAATATTGAATTTAGCACATATCGCAGTACAGGCTTGATAGCAAAACAAATGAAGTGTCTACCTGCGTTTTGAGGATATAACATATCGATGATGACATTCAGGGAGCAGTTGTACCAACCACTTTCCAATTAATATGCAAATTAGCTGCAGCCATTGAGACAAATCAATGTTTTGCAAATATCTTCGGAAATATTTATGGCAGCGTTTCAAATGACATACAAAAAACTAGTGGGTACAGTCAGTGTACCAATGTGCAATAATACTAAATGTTTTTTTAATATTTTAGTAATGAAACAGTGAAGATGACTGACCCTTACATCTCTAGACAGTGACTAACATATTGTCATTCTTCTTTACTGCTGGCGACTTCATCTACTCCAGATATGGCTTACAATCCCTAAGATCAACGGAGGCCCTACTGAAGGACATTCTTCATACGTTTGTGAATGGAGAACATGTGATGCCCCATGCACTGTGGAATGGCATGTTGTGTGATGTGTTAAACTCGTAGAAATTACATTCATATATCTGGGACAGATAGAGAGTAGTAGAGAGGGTGTACTAACATTTATATAGAGCCATGTATCTGGGACAGACTGAGAGTAGTAGAGAGGGTGTACTAACATTTATATAGAGCCATGTATCTGGGACAGACTGAGAGTAGTAGAGAGGGTGTACTAACATTTATATAGAGCCATGTATCTGGGACAGACTGAGAGTAGCAGAGAGGGTGTACTAACATTTATATAGAGCCATGTATCTGGGACAGACACAGAGTAGTAGAGAGGGTGTACTAATATTTATATAGAGCCATGTATCTGAGACAGACAGAGAGTAGTAGAGAGGGTGTACTAACATTTATATAGAGCCATGTATCTGGGACAGACAGAGAGTAGTAGAGAGGGTGTACTAACATTTATATAGAGCCATGTATCTGGGACAGACACAGAGTAGTAGAGAGGGTGTACTAACATTTATATAGAGCCATGTATCTGGGACAGACCGAGAGTAGTAGAGAGGATGTACTAATATTTATATAGCGTCATATATCTGGGACAGACAGAGAGTAGTAGAGAGGGTGTACTAATATTTATATAGAGCCATATATCTGGGACAGACACAGAATAGTAGAGAGGGTGTACTAATATTTATATAGCGTCATATATATGGGACAGACAGAGAGTAGCAGAGAGGGTGTACTAATATTTATATAGCGTCATATATCTCGGACAGACAGAGAGTAGTAGAGAGGGTGTACTAACATTTATATAGAGCCATGTATCTGGGACAGACACAGAGTAGTAGAGAGGGTGTACTAACATTTATATAGAGCCATGTATCTGGGACAGACACAGAGTAGTAGAGAGGGTGTACTAATATTTATATAGAGCCATGTATCTGGGACAGACACAGAGTAGTAGAGAGGGTGTACTAATATTTATATAGAGCCATGTATCTGGGACAGACAGAGAGTAGTAGAGAGGGTGTACTAACATTTATATAGAGCCATGTATCTGGGACAGACAGAGAGTAGTAGAGAGGGTGTACTAACATTTATATAGAGCCATGTATCTGGGACAGACAGAGAGTAGTAGAGAGGGTGTACTAATATTTATATAGAGCCATGTATCTGGGACAGACAGAGAGTAGTAGAGAGGGTGTACTAACATTTATATAGAGCCATGTATCTGGGACAGACACAGAGTAGTAGAGAGGGTGTACTAACATTTATATAGAGCCATGTATCTGGGACAGACACAGAGTAGTAGAGAGGGTGTACTAATATTTATATAGAGCCATGTATCTGGGACAGACAGAGAGTAGTAGAGAGGGTGTACTAACATTTATATAGAGCCATGTATCTGGGACAGACAGAGAGTAGTAGAGAGGGTGTACTAACATTTATATAGAGCCATGTATCTGGGACAGACACAGAGTAGTAGAGAGGGTGTACTAATATTTATATAGAGCCATGTATCTGGGACAGACAGAGCGTAGTAGAGGGTGTACTAACATTTATATAGAGCCATATATCTGGGACAGACACAGAGTAGTAGAGAGGGTGTACTAACATTTATATAGAGCCATGTATCTAAGACAGACACAGAGTAGTAGAGAGGGTGTACTAATATTTATATTGCGTCATATATCTGGGACAGACAGAGAGTAGTAGAGAGGGTGTACTAGCATTTATATAGAGCCATGTATCTGGGACAGACACAGAGTAGTAGAGAGGGTGTACTAACATTTATATAGAGCCATGTATCTGGGACAGACACAGAGTAGTAGAGAGGGTGTACTAGCATTTATATAGAGCCATGTATCTGGGACAGACACAGAGTAGTAGAGAGGGTGTACTAGCATTTATATAGAGCCATGTATCTGGGACAGACACAGAGTAGTAGAGAGGGTGTACTAACATTTATATAGAGCCATGTATCTGGGACAGACACAGAGTAGTAGAGAGGGTGTACTAATATTTATATAGAGCCATGTATCTGGGACAGACAGAGAGTAGTAGAGAGGGTGTACTAACATTTATATAGAGCCATGTATCTGGGACAGACACAGAGTAGTAGAGAGGGTGTACTAACATTTATATAGAGCCATGTATCTGGGACAGACACAGAGTAGTAGAGAGGGTGTACTAATATTTATATAGAGCCATGTATCTAAGACAGACACAGAGTAGTAGAGAGGGTGTACTAGCATTTATATAGAGCCATGTATCTGGGACAGACAGAGAGTAGTAGAGAGGGTGTACTAGCATTTATATAGAGCCATGTATCTGGGACAGACACAGAGTAGTAGAGAGGGTGTACTAACATTTATATAGAGCCATGTATCTGGGACAGACACAGAGTAGTAGAGAGGGTGTACTAATATTTATATAGAGCCATGTATCTGGGACAGACAGAGCGTAGTAGAGGGTGTACTAACATTTATATAGAGCCATATATCTGGGACAGACACAGAGTAGTAGAGAGGGTGTACTAACATTTATATAGAGCCATGTATCTAAGACAGACACAGAGTAGTAGAGAGGGTGTACTAATATTTATATTGCGTCATATATCTGGGACAGACAGAGAGTAGTAGAGAGGGTGTACTAGCATTTATATAGAGCCATGTATCTGGGACAGACACAGAGTAGTAGAGAGGGTGTACTAACATTTATATAGAGCCATGTATCTGGGACAGACACAGAGTAGTAGAGAGGGTGTACTAGCATTTATATAGAGCCATGTATCTGGGACAGACACAGAGTAGTAGAGAGGGTGTACTAGCATTTATATAGAGCCATGTATCTGGGACAGACACAGAGTAGTAGAGAGGGTGTACTAACATTTATATAGAGCCATGTATCTGGGACAGACACAGAGTAATAGAGAGGGTGTACTAATATTTATATAGAGACATGTATCTGGGACAGACAGAGCGTAGTAGAGGGTGTACTAACATTTATATAGAGCCATGTATCTGGGACAGACAGAGAGTAGTAGAGGGTGTACTAATATTTATATAGAGCCATGTATCTGGGACAGACAGAGAGTAGTAGAGAGGGTGTACTAACATTTATATAGCGCCATATATCTGGGAGCATTTAGACATGTATGTTTAGACACGTACATGTGTTCTTGCATGTCATGGGGTGTTAAGGATGTTACCTGGGGGAAGGTGTTGAGATGTGCCATGGGGTGTTAAGGATGTTATATGGGGGAAGATGTTGAGACATGTCATGGGGTGTTAAGGATGTTACCTGGGGGAAGGTGTTGAGATGTACCATGGGGTGTTAAGGATGTTACTTGGGGGAAGGTGTTGAGACGTGTCATGGGGTGTTAAGGATGTTACTTGGAGGAAGGTACTGAGGTGAGTTATGGGGTGTGAAGGGGAAGGTGTTGAGGCATGCCATGGGGTGTTACCTGGGGGAAGGTGTTGAGGTGAGTTATGGGGTGTGAAGGGGAAGGTGTTGAGGCATGCCATGGGGTGTTACCTGGGGGAAGGTGATGAGGTGAGTTATGGGGTGTTAAGGGGAAGGTGTTGAGGCATGCCATGGGGTGTTACCTGGGGGAAGGTATTGCGATGTGTCATGGAATGTTGAGGGTGTTACCTGGGGGAAGATGTTGAGGCATGTCATGGGGTGTTAAGGGTGCTACCTGGGGGATGTTGTTGAGACGTGTCATGGGGTGTTACCTGGGGGAAGGTATTGCGATGTGTCATAGGGTGTTAAGGTTGCTACCTGGGGGAAGTTGTTGAGACGTGTCATGGGGTGTTAAGGGTGTTACCTGGGGGAAGGTATTGCGATGTGTCATAGGGTGTTAAGGTTGCTACCTGGGGGAAGTTGTTGAGACGTGTCATGGGGTGTTACCTGGGGGAAGGTATTGCGATGTGTCATAGGGTGTTAAGGTTGCTACCTGGGGGAAGTTGTTGAGACGTGTCATGGGGTGTTAAGGGTGTTACCTGGGGGAAGTTGTTGAGATGTGTCATGGGGTTTTACCTGGGGGAAGGTATTGAGAAGTGTGATGGGGTGTTAAGTGTGTTACCTGGGGGACGTTTTTGAGATGCGTCATGGGGTGTTAAGGGTGTTACCTGGGGGAAGGTATTGCGATGTGTCATGGGGTGTTAAGGGTGCTACCTGGGGGAAGTTGTTGAGACGTGTCATGGGGTGTTAAGGGTGTTACCTGGGGGAAGTTGTTGAGACGTGTCATGGGGGGTTAAGGGTGCTACCTGGGGGAAGTTGTTGAGACGTGTCATGGGGTGTTAAGGGTGCTACCTGGGGGTAGTTGTTGAGAGGTGTCATGGGGTGTTAAGGGTGTTACCTGGGGGAAGGTGTTGAGATGTGTCATGGGGTGTTAAGGGTGCTACCTGGGGGAAGGTGTTGAGACGTGTCATGGGGTGTTAAGGGTGCTACCTGGGGGAAAGTGTTGAGACGTGTCATGGGGTGTTAAGGATGTTACCTGGGGGAAGTTGTTGAGACATGTCATGGGGTGTTACCTGGGGGAAGTTGTTGAGACATGTCATGAGGTGTTAAGGGTGTTACCTGGGGGAAGGTGTTGAGACGTGTCATGGGGTGTTAAGGGTGTTACCTGGGGGAAGTTGTTGAGACGTGTCATGGGGTGTTAAGGGTACTACCTGGGGGAAGTTGTTGAGACGTGTCATGGGGTGTTAAGGGTACTACCTGGGGGAAGTTGTTGAGACGTGTCATGGGGTGTTAAGGGTGCTACCTGGGGGACGGTGTTGAGACGTGTCATGGGGTGTTAAGGGTGTTACCTGGGGGATGGTGTTCAGATGGGTCATGGGTCGTATAGGTTCTGTAACTTTGCCTGTTCCAGTGGACAAACTGGAGAGACCCGTTGACATGTGCGTGACGTCAGATGACACGAGGCGTGTCTGTGTCATCACTGAGTCATCAAATGTTGTCTGATTCGCCTGTGTCGATGTGTTCAGCTCCCTCAAGGCACTACTGTTGACAAGCAGCGACATCGACAAGTTCTCTGTTCAACAACACAACAACAACTTTACTTAAAGTGAACTCTTCTCTTAGTATCACCACACACCACCAGAGGGCAGCAACCACCACCAGAAGGCAGCACACTCCACAGAGGGCACCATCAGGGGACAGCGCGCACCACCAGGGGCAGCACCCACCACCAGGGGCAGCACGCACCACAAGGGGGCAGTATGTACCACCAGGGGGCAGCTCACACCACCAGGGGGCAACAGGTGTCTGTGTAAAGAGCAACCACTTTGTTTGATTCTTTGACGGGTTAACATTAGTTTAATGAAAACATTAATAATGAAATACAAGATACATTATTGAATTTCTCAAGAGAACTTTGTCTTGTGGACTGTTAATACATAAAAAGTACATAAAATATAGGCAGTCACAGTAAAATAAATATAACTCATATTCCCACACATTCCTCCCCCCCCTTACTTACACTGATAATGGCGGTGGTGACAAGGAGGATACACAGTGTTTACATTTCATAAACTGAGACAGTTCTAAAATAAATATCAATTTAAAAATACCATGTTATCACAGTTAGTATCTATCACTGTCATGACGTAAACACAGGACAATATTCTAAAATTATAACCCACTAAAATCATAAAATGGCTCACTTCGAAATACTAAGGATTTATTCATAATCTTGATTGACACAGGAACAAAACTGCTCAATGTATTCGCCTTCTTTGCAGTGAAAGCTCTAAGTCTCCTGCCCGATGGCATTGTCATAGTACTGTGACAGGATGTGACACAAGTCACTCATGATTTGAAAACCCTTTCTCATAGCTCTCGTCTCATACTGCTGATTCAGTCCCGACTGTCTCACTCCCACAACCTTACTTCCCCTGTGACCAATACTGTTCAACCTGCGTCTATTCGTCACACTCAAAGTGCCAAACCAGCAGACAAAAGAAAACCAAAAATTGGTGAATATCGGTGGTAATATATGTGACTACCCTGACTACCTACTTGGAGTGGTGGACTTGACGGAGGTAACAGCGCGCCCTGCCAGGAGTTGTTTGAGTTGTGAGGTCTTGGCCGGGGAGACTGCGGCGGGGACCACACTGATGGACGCCAGCCGTGTCTGGGTGAACCTCTCTATCAGCTGGCTGATGTTGTTAGCCCTGAAACATCATCCAACATGTCAAACATGGTAAACATGTCATCATGACACAGGCTGATGTAATGGCTTCACAGGCAGTGTGGACATTAGTAGAATGCCAGACAAGTTACAGTGGCTTATGATTCATGGAATGTAAGGAATTACTCTTACAGCATCATATGATTCATGGAATGTAAGGAATTACTCTTACAGCATCATATGATTCATGGAATGTAAGGAATTACACTTACAGCATCATATGATTCATGGAATGTAAGGAATTACTCTTACAGCATCATATGATTCATGGAATGTAAGGAATTACACTTACAGCATCATATGATTCATGGAATGTAAGGAATTACACTTACAGCATCATATGATTCATGGAATGTAAGGAATTACACTTACAGCATCATATGATTCATGGAATGTAAGGAATTACACTTACAGCATCATATGATTCATGGAATGTAAGGAATTACACTTACAGCATCATATGATTCATGAAATGTAAGGAATTACACTTACAGCATCATATGATTCATGAAATGTAAGGAATTACACTTACAGCATCATATGATTCATGGAATGTAAGGAATTACACTTACAGCATCATATTATTCATGGAATGTAAGGAATTACTCTTACAGCATCATATGATTCATGAAATGTAAGGAATTACACTTACAGCATCATATGATTCATGAAATGTAAGGAATTACACTTACAGCATCATATGATTCATGGAATGTAAGGAATTACACTTACAGCATCATATGATTCATGGAATGTAAGGAATTACACTTACAGCATCATATGATTCATGGAATGTAAGGAATTACACTTACAGCATCATATGATTCATGGAATGTAAGGAATTACACTTACAGCATCATATGATTCATGGAATGTAAGGAATTACACTTACAGCATCATGATTCATGGAATGTAAGGAATTACTCTTACAGCATCATATGATTCATGGAATGTAAGGAATTACTCTTACAGCATCATATGATTCATGGAATGTAAGGAATTACACTTACATCATCATATGATTCATGGAATGTAAGGAATTACACTTACAGCATCGTATGATTCATGGAATGTAAGGAATTACACTTACAGCATCATATGATTTATGGAATGTAAGGAATTACACTTACAGCATCATATGATTCATGGAATGTAAGGAATTACTCTTACAGCATCATATGATTCATGGAATGTGGTCAAATATCGTCCACTCCATGAATGCTTCCCTAGGACTACGTCGCTCTTGACCAGACATAACAACCGACCAAGGTTACGTAACAACTACCAAGGCCCAACAACAATCGCTACACCTGTGATTATACAACATCCACCACAGTGCCGAACATGCCACCAAAGACACGTCGAAACAGTTCGGACGATCCGGAGGCCCTCGCATTACGTCTAATCGAGTTACTGAGTGACGATGCTGTATTGGCGAAACTCAAAAGTGCGTTGTATCCGCGTGACATTGCGGAAAAACTTGATACTCTAAACGGTCGCATAGAACATTTGACAAAAGAAATACGAGCAAAGGACTCGCGAATTGCCGAGCTGGAAACGAGGGTCGACACGCTTGACAAACTTGAACAATATACTCGTCGCCCAAACTTAACTTTCCACGGCATCGCGGAAAGAAGCGAGGGTGAGGACACTGACACCATAGTGCTTGACATTATCAATGACAAGATGAAAACTACGACGCCACTAACTAGAGAAGACATAGAGCGAAGCCATCGCCTTAGCGCTAAACGAGCCACGGGGTCCCGCCCAATCATTGTGCGCTTTAAGACAGAGCGAAAGCGTGATAACGTTTTCCGCAGTCGTTTTAACCTGAAAGACTACAACAGAAGAAATAGCAATGCACGGGTCTTCGTTAACGAAGATTTAACAAGTCGTAGGTCAATGTTGGCTTATGAATGCAGAAAACTGAAAAACCAAAAAAAGATCAACGACTGCTGGACTGCCAACGCTAAAATTATGGTCAAAGACCTCAGCAATAAAATCAAAGAAATCACATGTGTAAATGATTTCCGGTTGTACATATGTAAGTGATCACCAGTTGTACATCTGTAAATGATCTCCAGTTGTACGTTATTGTCAATGAAAGCATTGATAACTTGATAATCTGTAATACATTCAAGATTATTGTGTGATTTCTATTTTTTATGTGATTCAATTTTTTATGTATTTCTATTTTAATGTATTCCTGTTCTTTTGTCGGTTAAAAAAATAATAATTACATAATCTACTTATGCTGTATGACCAACTGCAATTAACAGTTTGCAGTATTGTTGATATATCTGATGATATATTGGCTATTCATGCCCTTTTTTTCTTTTCTTTTCTTTATGAATGACATTTAAATAACTAGTATTATAACTAATCGTTTCTCTCCTCATAACATAAGTAATGCTTAATTATTTTTGATATCTTGATACTATACTAATCACGACATTATATCTCTTCTATTATTATTTTTAGTTTGACAACTGTTAATCTATATGCAGTCACCGTTGATAACATAGCTCACCCCTTTCCCTGGCGTTACGCCTTATATTCATGACCCAACACCCAATCTGTCACGTTTTTTTCTTATCTTTTATATTTATTTATTCTAAGTCTAGTCTTGACTACTCTGCTATATGCATTGTCACACACGGAGTATTTCTTAACATTCACATATGCACAGGAAATAAACACACACAAGTTGACTCTTTTGTAAAATACCTAACATACGTACAATGGCTGGCTATATTATTGTTTTATGTCCGAACCTAAGCAATGACTTCTGATGTGACATTTCTCTCCCACTTAGGAGGTATCCGAAACTGTTCTTTAATAAATCTTCTAGATATAAACGAAAATAGTACTGAACAAAATGAACCTCAGTTGACCCATTGTTCTTCATACTATGACATCGATATGTTTCACAAGTTAGCACATAAAAATACTGATAATTTTAGTATCCTAAGCCTAAATATTCAATCTATTAATGCTAAATTTGATGAACTTGAACTTTTCGTAGAGCTTCTAAATACTAAACAATTTAAATTTAGCATTATATGTTTGCAAGAAACATGGAAGTCAAATAATGACGATTTATCTCAATTCAGTTTACACGGATATGATCTAATTGCTCAGGGGAAACATTGTAGTGTCAAAGGGGGTTTAATAATTTACGTAGATAATAAATATAAATATAATGTACTTAAGAATATCAACATGTATGAACATTGGGAGGGGTTAGTAATTCAAGTAACTGGAGGCAGCTTATCAAAAACACTTACTATTGGAAACATATACAGACCGCCTAGGTCATTAAATCAAAATATTATAGATTTCATAGCTGAATTTTCAACAACAATGGCTACTCTAGAAAGTTGTAATAATCTAATAATTTCAGGCGATTTCAATATCAATCTACTTAAAATAAACGAGAAAAAAATATACAGTGAATTCTTTGATACTATAATTTCATACAGTCTCTATCCACAAATTACCTTTCCTACTCGCTTTACCAGAACTAACGGAACACTGATAGACAACTTTTTCAGTAAATTAAATAAATCAATATTAGATAGCACTGCAGGAATCTTCACTAATACCCTTTCTGATCATCAACCTTACTTCCTAATCATGAATATCAACGTAAAATCTAAACCTCCTCCAAAATTTGTTCGAGTAAATCTACAAAATAAGGCAGCTATGCATAATGTAAAACTTGAGATAAATTCGGATGCAATGTATAACAAACTAAACAAATCTCCTACAGCTGACCCCAATTTAAATTATAACATAATACACGAAGAAATTATGCATGCTAAGAATAAGCATATGCCTGTTAAAATCATGAAATATAATAAATACAAACATAAGCATTCAACCTGGATCACACACGGTCTTCTAAAATCAATCAAATATCGAGACTCGCTTTATAAGAAATAAAAAATGTCTAATCCAAATTTACCTATGTATGAAGTCTTTCAAACTAACCTAAAAACATATAATTTAATATTAAAGAAAAATATTCGTACTGCCAAACAAATGTACTTTGAGTCACGCTTTAACCGATATAAAGATGACATTAGAAATACATGGAAAACCATAAATGAATTTATTTCCAAAAATAATACAAACAACACTGTTTTGTTTAAAAGTAACGGCATAACTATAACAGATAAAAGGGTTATTGCAAACCAATTTAACAACTATTTTACAAGTATAGGTCAGTCGACAGCACAAGACATTCATTACAATGGTAATAAGGATTATAATTACTACTTAAATGATAATGTCCATTCCGTTTTCAGTCTATTAAATGTTGATGAAGAAATAGTCAAGAAAACCATTGAAAGCCTTCCCAATAAAATCAGTAGTGGCTGTGACGGTATTTCCTGTAAACTTTTGAAAATAATTGAACCCTCCATCATCAAACCATTAACCCTGGTAATAAATCAAGTAATAAATACTGGTATATTTCCCGATACACTTAAACTCGCTAAAGTAGTTCCTATTTTTAAGAAAGATGACCCATCTGTTTTTAAAAATTATAGACCCATATCTCTTCTTCCAACAATTTCAAGTGTTAGAAAAAATAATATCTAGTCAACTAACAGCATACTTTAATGATTCTGATCTATTTGTTAAAAATCAATATGGTTTTAGGAAAAAACACTCTACCGAGTATGCATCACTTGAACTAATAGATAGAATAATTATACAAATTGATAAAAATTATGTTCCTTTCAGTATTTTTCTTGACCTCTCTAAGGCCTTCGATACAACTGATCACTCGATACTATTAACTAAACTAAGATATTATGGATTACAAGGTCCTACCCTGAATCTATTTAATAGCTACTTAAGCAATAGAAGACAATACACCGAATTTCAAAACGAAAGTTCAGATATCCTACCTATTACCATTGGTGTACCACAAGGATCTATTCTTGGTCCCCTATTATTCATAATATACATTAATGATTTTCCTAAAGCTAGCGAAATGTTTAATTTTATTATGTATGCCGACGATACCACCTTATTTAGCACCATCAACTATTTTCAAGGTAATTTCCCAAATAGAAATATCGAATCGGCAATAAATGATGAACTCCTTAAAATAATTGAATGGTTAAACATTAATAAATTATTATTAAACAGAAACAAATCTAAATATATGATTTTTCACATGCAAAATAAAGCTGTCGAAAACTTTACGCTCAATATAAATGGTACAAACATTGAAAGAGTAGATGAATTTAATTTTTTAGGACTTACTTTAGATACAAATTTAAATTGGAATAAACACATTGAAAAAGTATCAAACAAGTGTTCCAAAACAGTCGGCATCTTAAACAGACTAAAATATGTTTTCCCCCTAGAAATTAAAATTATCTTATATAATATGTTATTGTTATCACATATCAACTATTGTATTATGGTGTGGGGATACCAAGGTAGTCGAATGTTGAAAATACAAAAGAAAGCTATGAGAATTTTATCTATAAGTAAATATAATTCACTCTGAACCACTTTTCAAAAAAATGAATATCTTAAAAATTGATGACATGTTAAAATTACATGAACTTAAGTTTTATTATAAATATGTACATCATGACCTCCCTGCCTACCTATTAAATTGGAAAATAAATACAAATGCTTACGTACACAATTACAACACAAGGAAAAAAACAGAGTTACACCCATTCAGAACAAAACATGAATTTGCCAAAAGATGTCTTAGATACAGTTTGCCACATGTCATTAACAATACCTCAAAGTTAGTCACAGAGAAGATTGGAACACATAGCTTCAGAGGTTTTGCTAATTATGCAAAAAACAATTTATTAGAAAAATACGTAGATATGTGTACAATATTAAACTGCTATACATGCTATCAATGTCATTAAAACTGTATTATAGTATGTGATATGTTTGGATATGTATTGTATTTGTGCATATACACATTTTTTTTTTAAACAATATATTGATGTGTACTATTGACAACTAGTATTTGTTTATTTTAACATACCATTAATACTCCAATACATGCATATATGTAATCAAGTAATCTCGGTTTCTTTTCTTTTCCTGCACATTTACATTTGCACTTCCTTCGGTAAAATTGAGTTGAAACAAATTATTATTGTGGCTCCTATGAGAGCGACTGTTATTGTCTTAATAGGAGTCACAGACCCCATCTAATTTGAAACTACACTGCATTTGTATATATGAATATATATGCCTATTCATGTTACGTTAATTTGATATTATACACATATTGTAATTGGGGTCTAAATAAAACTTTCTTGTTCTTGTTCTTGTTCTAAGGAATTACACTTACAGCATCATATGATTCATGGAATGTAAGGAATTACACTTACAGCATCATATGATTCATGGAATGTAAGGAATTACACTTACAGCATCATATGATTCATGGAATGTAAGGAATTACTCTTACAGCATCATATGATTCATGGAATGTAAGGAATTACACTTACAGCATCATATGATTCATGGAATGTAAGGACTTACTCTTACAGCATCATATGATTAATGGAATGTAAGGAATTACACTTACAGCATCATATGATTCATGGAATGTAAGGAATTACACTTACAGCATCATATGATTAATGGAATGTAAGGAATTACACTTACAGCATCATATGATTCATGGAATGTAAGGAATTACACTTACAGCATCATGATTCATGGAATGTAAGGAATTACACTTACAGCATCATATGATTCATGGAATGTAAGGAATTACTCTTACAGCATCATATGATTCATGGAATGTAAGGAATTACACTTACAGCATCATATGATTCATGGAATGTAAGGAATTACTCTTACAGCATCATAAGATTCATGGAATGTAAGGAATTACACTTACAGCATCATATGATTCATGGAATGTAAGGAATTACTCTTACAGCATCATAAGATTCATGGAATGTAAGGAATTACACTTACAGCATCATATGATTCATGGAATGTAAGGAATTACACTTACAGCATCATATGATTCATGGAATGTAAGGAATTACACTTACAGCATCATATGATTCATGGAATGTAAGGAATTACACTTACAGCATCATATGATTCATGGAATGTAAGGAATTACTTACAGCATCATATGATTCATGGAATGTAAGGAATTACTCTTACAGCATCATATGATTCATGGAATGTAAGGAATTACTCTTACAGCATCATATGTTCCATGGAATGTAAGGAATTACTCTTACAGCATCATATGATTAATGGAATGTAAGGAATTACTCTTAAAACATATGATTCATGGAATGTAAGGAATTACTCTTAAAACATCATATGATTCATGGAACGTAAGGAATTACTCTTAAAACATCATATGATTCATGGAATGTAAGGAATTACTCTTAAAACATCATATGATTCATGGAATGTAAGGAATTACTCTTACAGCATCATATGATTCATGGAATGTAAGGAATTACACTTACAGCATCATATGATTCATGGAATGTAAGGAATTACACTTACAGCATCATATGATTCATGGAATGTAAGAAATTACTCTTACAGCATCATATGATTCATGGAATGTAAGGAATTACACTTACAGCATCATATGATTCATGGAATGTAAGGAATTACACTTACAGCATCATATGATTCATGGAATGTAAGGAATTACTCTTAAAACATACATACATCCATACACTGAAGACAATGTAAGGAATTACTCTTACAGCATCATATGATTCATGGAATGTAAGGAATTACACTTACAGCATCATATGATTCATGGAATGTAAGGAATTACACTTACAGCATCATATGATTCATGGAATGTAAGAAATTACTCTTACAGCATCATATGCAACTTTTCAAAATTAAAAACAAACTTTCACATGTCTATGATGATATCAGTGTGATGTCACCCCCACTGTGACATCACCCCACTGTGACATCACCCCGCCTGGACGTCACCCAACCTGGATGTCACCCTACCAGGATGTCACCCCACCTGGACGTCATCCCACACCTGGACATCACCCACACCTGGACGTCATCTCACCTGGATGTCATCTCACCTGGATGCAGATATGCCAACTTGCAACCATAAGTCAGAGTAATCATATTGTAGGTTTGCTATTATGGCGAATACTGAAGACGTCACAGTAAACACTGAAGACATGATTCAGTATGGAAGGGTGTTTTATCTTTCCCTTTGGAGTGGTCTGGGGGGAACGCTTGGGTTACCCAATAGATGTGTCTCCAAAATAAACATTACACAGTGAATGATCAACCGAGTTTTTTCTATTCATTCCAAGGATAAAAATCGTTATTAAGAATAGTCTGTAAATAATTACTAATATATATCAATCACATGTATACACAGAATGGGAATAAAAAAGTGTTGACTAAATGTTAACACGAAGCTGTAGCTGTAACGAGGCTGTTCGGTTTGTTTCTCATGATGCTGGATATTGCCTGATCGTCTTCTTGGCCGAGCACCTGTATTGTTGCTGTGGTTTTCGTTCTGGCAAATTCATACTTTTTTCAATTTCTGAATCCGGAGTTTTTTTTGTGAATATTGGGCCCACGTGATGTGACACGGCTTGGAGTAGGATGTGTTCAATAATACAGTTTGTCAACATCACCTCCACATTGATAATCCGAAGATGTACACATTGACAAAGTTATTTTACTGTACCTGGCAGCAACACCTGCCTTCCGTTTGTGCGATGCCGAACCGACATGTTTTGTATATTTTGTACAGTCGTATATTCCGCCATATGACATTGATGTCCAAATGATAAACTGTGCAAAATGTTGTAGTCCTCTTAGACTTGGGTGTAGGGCCTGTGGATGACCTTTTTTCCCAAAGATGCCATGCCATTTTAGCCGAAACATGACACCAGACAATGCTCATGCGCGGGAACGGCAATGCACCGATCACAAACCCAACACACGGGGATTTATATCCTCAAATAGATTCCTGTGTACGACAAATTATGCAACTATGGCCGAATAACATAATTCTTAGCTACGTTTCTTCAATTGCTATTCTTGAAAAAACAATATATGATTTTTTTTCACTTAAAATATCATAAATTATTTGATTTCGCTTCAACGAGCAAAACCAACTCAATTTAATGCGATATCCTGTTTTGGACTTTGCCCTTTTTGACATTGTGACCTCTTGCTGGAACAGTAAACACTGATGATGAAATCCACTGTGTGGCGCCACTGTTATTGGAAACCTGTTCACTGTTTAGTTACGGGCTAAATTAGATTTACACATTTTTATATCGAAAAGCACAGGGAGCGTAATACTTGAATTAGGCATCGTAATAGCGTAATGGGCACAATAGTGTAACGATTATGCCAAAATCATAATGTTTGGCATCTCTGTGGACGTCATTTCACATGGACGTCATCCCACCTGGACGTCATCCCACCTGGATGTCACCCCACTTGCACATCACCCACACCTGGACGTCATTGCACCTGCATGTCACCCCACCTGGATGTCATCCCACCTGGATGTCACCCACACCTGTATGTCACCCACACCTGCACTTTCTCACCTGGATGTCACCCCACCTGTATGTCACCCACACCTGCACTTTATCTCACCTGGATGTCACCCATATGGACGTTATCCCACCTGGATGTCACCCACACCTGGACATCATCCCACCTGGATGTCACCCACAACTGGACGTCACCCTACTATGACGAGTCAGTGAGTCTCTACAGTTACTTAAACTGTTGGTTATGCCACTAAGAACTGTGTGTACAAGATGTACACCATGTGTGAATGTGCACTCAACCTACAAGCTCTGACGGAGTGGTGCTGTCTACTAGTACACACAGTCAAAGTAATATCTTATGTTATATCACGCCAGATCCCAAATTGTTTATGGTACTTCACAATATAATAAAACATGGTCTGAAATTGTTCAACAAATAGATGGAGCTTACTGAAGGCTGTCCAGCAGTTGAGGTTTGACGATTGAGGGCGGAGTCAGGCGCCCCCGACCTAGGTACACGTCCTTGGCATGAGTGCTCAGTCTGGTGAGAGTGCGCAGCTGGCTCGCAATCACCCTGTGGTTGTTGCCGATGGTGCGGTAGATGTTGTCTGAGGCGGGGGTCTTTAACAGACTGTCAACATAGAGCACATCAGACAGGGGGTCTTTAACAGACTGTCAACATAGAGCACATCAGACAGGGGGTCTTTAACAGACTGTCAACATAGAGCACATCAGACAGGGGGTCTTTAACAGACTGTCAACATGGAGCACATCAGACAGGGGGGTCTTTAACAGACTGTCAATATGGAGCACATCAGACAGAGGGTCTTTAACAGACTGTCAATATGGAGCAAATCAGACAGGTCTTTAACAGACTGTCAACACAAGGCACATCAGACAGGAGGTCTTTAAAAAACTGTTAACACGGAGCACATCAGATAGGGGGGTCTAGTGTAGTGATATAATAGTGTGTTGCTTTATATTCTCTCAAATGTAAATACGTAGTTTGTCAGATGCATGTAGAATAGTGTGTTGCTCTATGTCCTCTCAAATGTCAATGTACAGGTTTTCTTACTTTTACCATTTGTTAGGGGAAAGCTTAAGATAGGTGGGCATTACTAAATTACCTGGTAATTGTTTTTTTGCGAAAAGGTCACGCATAAATTGTTCAGAGCAGGGTGCACGGTGGATTTAGTTGACAGGTAGTCCGTCGGACTAGCAGAAACTCAGAAACAACTAGTCCTCATATTGTTTTACTAGTCCATAAAAATCAATCATACTGTTGTATCATATATGTGTGACAGTTATAGCACATAGTAAAAGTGGCTTTATGTCATAAAGAAAACAAGCCGTTTCCCATTTCAATTAAATGTTCAACTAAATGTGTCATTAATAGAAACAAATACATGTGATTTCGTAGATCCAATTGCAAAGTTATCAGAAGAAATGACTAGTTTAATCAGGGGCAGCAAACAGGAGTCATGGACAAGGTGATGCCAGCAGAATTTGAAGCCTGACGGCGACAAAGGACCGACATTGTCGGACTAAGTTGCATCATTTGCCCTATACTTTTCATTAGCGTTTTCTTTCCCGAAGCCGACTAAACAATCAGTAACATTGCTGGCGTTTGGTAACTTGCTAAAATAATCACCCGATGCAGGAATAACGCAACTACCATCACGACGGGATAGCACGTAACGATGTCTGTAACCCGCGCATGTATGTTTGTCCATGTCGCTCATCACTCATGGTCGCTAGGTGGCACTACCTATCCTACGCTAACCGGATGTAAACAGCCGCCATTTACATTCCCTGCGTTCAGCAAGTTTCCCATCTGACGGTCGTACGGAATATTTAGCTGCCTGTGATAAAATGCTATCTTATTGTTTTATTCCATCACAACACCCAACTAGCGTATACATAGCGTAAATTAATTCACATAATAACAGCTAGTCCGATGGGACTGCTCCACTAAACATGGACTAGTCCGATCACTGAAACTACTCGTCTGGGACGATCGGACCGGCCGTATTTCGCAGCCTGTCAGAGCAATATGTGAAAAACATATTTGTGATTATGAGTATGTAATTTCTATATGTTCATGACGACTGACCCTGAAATGTCACATGACCCCAACACTTACCCATGACCAAGACATTGACTCGTGTCCCCCGACACTGACCCATGACCCATCACACTGACCCCGACGCTGACACATGACCTCCAACACTGACACATGACCCCGACACTGACCTGACCACAAGCACAGAAACTGACCGTCCAACGTTCCTCTTCCTCTTGTACATCTCCCACTCAGCGTCGAGGGTCAAGTCGACATCTCGGATCTTAGTCTGCAGTGTGCTGTACAACATGCGAATGTCCTTGAAACGCCGGTTGCTGATGGGGTCAAGGCCACGACCTCTGAGCAGCCGCTTGTAGTCTGGGCTCTGGTTACGCAAGTCTCGCATTCGACACTCCTCAAACATCGCAAAACTATCGAGACACCTGGTCCGCAGCTCGTCAATCTCCTCACTGATGCCCTGAGACAGAAAAAACTCTACTTTCACTAATGCCCTGAGAGAGAAACAACTCTACTTTCACTGATGCCCTGAGAGAAACAATTCTACTTTCACTGATGCCCTGAGAGAGAGACAACTCTACTTTCATTAATGCCCTGAGGCAGAAAAAAATCTACATTCACTGATGACCTGAGAGAGAAACAACTCTACTTTCACTAATGCGCTGAGAGAAACAATTCTACTTTCACTGATGCCTTGAGAGAGAAATCACTCTACATTCACTGATGCCTTGAGAGAGAAAGCACTCTACATTCACTGATGCCCTAAGACAGAAACAACTCTACATTCACTGATGCCCTGAGGGAGAAACAACTCTACATTCACCAATGCCCTGAGACAGAAACAACTATATGATTCATTGATGCCCTGAGGATAAACAATCCTACATTCCGTTCACTATTATCCTACCTGGGTGGTCTGTCTGATGTCATCACAGAAGGTGGTCATTTCTTGTGTTGACCGCTTCATGTGCTGGACCTCCTCCCTTGAGCCAATGTCCACTCTGACCGCCGCCCCTCGAGCCCTCAGTTCAGCCATCTCTGTCTGGAAGTGCTGCATCTACAACCATGTCCTTTGTGAAACATCTACAACCATGTCCTTTGTGCAACATCTACAACCATGTCCTTTGTGAAACATCTACAACCATGTCCTTTGTGCAACATCTACAACCATGTCCTTTGTGAAACATCTACAACCACGTCCTTTGTGCAACATCTACAACCATGTCCTTTGTGAAACATATACAACCACGTCCTTTGTGAAACATCTACAACCACGTCCTTTGTGAAACATCTACAACCATGTCCTTTGTGAAACATCTACAACCATGTCCTTTGTGAAACATCTACAACCATGTCCTTTGTGAAACATCCACAACCACGTCCTTTGTGCAACATCTACAACCATGTCCTTTGTGAAACATCTACAACCACATCCTTTGTGAAACATCTACAACCACGTCCTTTGTGAAACATCTACAACCATGTCCTTTGTGAAACATCTACAAACATGTCCTTTGTGAAACATCTACAACCATGTCCTTTGTGAAACATCTACAACCATGTCCTTTGTGCAACATCTACAACCATGTCCTTTGTGAAACATCTAAAACCATGTCCTTTGTGAAACATCTACAACCATGTCCTTTGTGCAACATCTACAACCATGTCCTTGGTGCAACATCTACAACCATGTCCTTTGTGCAACATCTACAAACATGTCCTTTGTGCAACATCTACAAACATGTCCTTTGTGCAACATCTACAACCATGTCCTTTGTGCAACATCTACAACCATGTCCTTTGTGCAACATCTACAACCACGTCCTTTGTGCAACATCTACAACCATGTCCTTTGTGAAACATCTACAACCATGTCCTTTGTGCAACATCTACAACCACGTCCTTTGTGAAACATCTACAACCATGTCCTTTGTGCAACATCTACAACCATGTTCTTTGTGAAACATCTACAACCACGTCCTTTGTGAAACATCTACAACCATGTCCTTTGTGAAACATCTACAACCACGTCCTTTGTGAAACATCTACAACCACGTCCATTGTTCAACATCTACAACTACGTCCTTTGTGAAACATCTACAACCACGTCCTTTGTGCAACATCTACAACTACGTCCTTTGTGAAACATCTACAACCACGTCCTTTGTGAAACATCTACAACCATGTCCTTTGTGAAACATCTACAACCACGTCCTTTGTGAAACATCTACAACCATGTCCTTTGTGAAACATCTACAACCACGTCCTTTGTGAAACATCTACAAACATGTTCTTTGTGAAACATCTACAACCACGTCCTTTGTGAAACATCTACAACTACGTCCTTTGTGAAACATCTACAACCACGTCCTTTGTGAAACATCTACAACCACGTCCTTTGTGAAACATCTACAACCACGTCCTTTGTGAAACATCTACAACCACGTCCTTTGTGAAACATCTACAACCATGTCCTTTGTGAAACATCTACAACCACGTCCTTTGTGAAACATCTACAAACATGTTCTTTGTGAAACATCTACAACCACGTCCTTTGTGAAACATCTACAACCATGTCCTTTGTGCAACATCTACAACCATGTCCTTGGTGCAACATCTACAACCATGTCCTTTGTGCAACATCTACAACCACGTCCTTTGTGCAACATCTACAACCATGTCCTTTGTGCAACATCTACAACCATGTCCTTTGTGAAACATCTACAACCATGTCCTTTGTGCAACATCTACAACCACGTCCTTTGTGCAACATCTACAACCATGTCCTTTGTGAAACATCTACAACCATGTCCTTTGTGCAACATCTACAACCACGTCCTTTGTGAAACATCTACAACCATGTCCTTTGTGCAACATCTACAACCATGTTCTTTGTGAAACATCTACAAATACGTCCTTTGTGAAACATCTACAACCACGTCCTTTGTGAAACATCTACAAACATGTCCTTTGTGAAACATCTACAACCACGTCCTTTGTGAAACATCTACAACCATGTCCTTTGTGAACATCTACAACCACATCCTTTGTGAAACATCTACAACTATATCCTTTATGAAACATCTACAACCATGTCCTTTGTGAAACATCTACAACCACGTCCTTTGTGAAACATCTACAACCATGTCCTTTGTGGACATCTACAACCACATCCTTTGTGAAACATCTACAACTATATCCTTTGTGAAACATCTACAACCATGTCCTTTGTGCAACATCTACAACCACATCCTTTGTGAAACATCTACAACTATATCCTTTGTGAAACATCTACAACCACATCCTTTGTGAAACATCTACAACTATATCCTTTGTGAAACATCTACAACCATGTCCTTTGTGCAACATCTACAACCACGTCCTTTGTGAAACATCTACAAACATGTCCTTTGTGAAACATCTACAACCACGTCCTTTGTGAAACATCTACAACCATGTCCTTTGTGAACATCTACAACCACATCCTTTGTGAAACATCTACAACTATATCCTTTGTGAAACATCTACAACCACGTCCTTTGTGAAACATCTACAACCATGTCCTTTGTGAAACATCTACAAATACGTCCTTTGTGAAACATCTACAACCACGTCCTTTGTGAAACATCTACAACCATGTCCTTTGTGAAACATCTACAACCACGTCCTTTGTGAAACATCTACAAACATGTCCTTTGTGAAACATCTACAACCACGTCCTTTGTGAAACATCTACAACCATGTCCTTTGTGAACATCTACAACCACATCCTTTGTGAAACATCTACAACTATATCCTTTGTGAAACATCTACAACCATGTCCTTTGTGAAACATCTACAACCACGTCCTTTGTGAAACATCTACAACCATGTCCTTTGTGAACATCTACAACCACATCCTTTGTGAAACATCTACAACTATATCCTTTGTGAAACATCTACAACCACGTCCTTTGTGAAACATCTACAACCATGTCCTTTGTGAACATCTACAACCACATCCTTTGTGAAACATCTACAACTATATCCTTTATGAAACATCTACAACCATGTCCTTTGTGAAACATCTACAACCACGTCCTTTGTGAAACATCTACAACCACATCCTTTGTGAAACATCTACAACTATATCCTTTGTGAAACATCTACAACCATGTCCTTTGTGCAACATCTACAACCACATCCTTTGTGAAACATCTACAACTATATCCTTTGTGAAACATCTACAACTATATCCTTTGTGAAACATCTACAACCACATCCTTTGTGAAACATCTACAACTATATCCTTTGTGAAACATCTACAACCATGTCCTTTGTGCAACATCTACAACCACGTCCTTTGTGAAACATCTACAAACACGTCCTTTGTGAAACATCTACAACCACGTCCTTTGTGAAACATCTACAAACATGTCCTTTGTGAAACATCTACAAACATGTCCTTTGTGAAACATCTACAACCATGTCCTTTGTGAAACATCTACAACCACGTCCTTTGTGAAACATCTACAAACATGTCCTTTGTGAAACATCTACAAACATGTCCTTTGTGAAACATGTCCTTTGTGAAACATCTACAAACCTTTGTGAAACATCTACAACCACGTCCTTTGTGAAACATCTACAAACATGTCCTTTGTGAAACATCTACAACCATGTCCTTTGTGAAACATCTACAAACATGTCCTTTGTGAAACATCTACAAATACGTCCTTTGTGAAATATCTACAAACACTTCCTTCATGAAACATCTACAAACATTTCCTTGATGAACCATCTGCAAACAAAACAGACTAATGCAGAGGCCCGTCACCCCGTCATTTGGACGGGCTGAGTCGGCTGGGATCGGGTAAGATTTTTTACTGACGAGTACAAACCCGTCACCTATGAAATGACCCGAACTAGCCCTTTATATATGACAGACTGCGTGACAGGTGCCGCATACACGGAGCCTTTCGCTGATGTTGGCACAGCCTTCACAGAGTAGCTCCTGGAAATGCTCTACGCACCTGTGGCGTGTGTATAGTTTGTCGCAATATTCAAACGGATACTGTTTTATTGCAACAGCATAAATACATTGTTAATTACTGCTGTTAATAAAAAAACTGGCACTACAAAGATTTGAGTCAGCACTGTTGCAGGAAAGTTTCCGGCATTTGAATTGCCAATAAACAAATCGCCGACCATATTTTACACCTTCTTAACGTTGCGTTAACTTTGCCCGCTAAAACTATTTTGTAACATTTGATTCAGTCAAATTGCGTTCGGTGTCGTTAGCATGTGGCCAATCCACAATTGAATTGTATGTATATATATATATATCAACCGGGGGCAGAAAAGAATTGTATCAACCCGTCATTTGGACGAATAAAATTTCCAGGCACACGTTGCACGGCGCTGTCATGAAGGACAACAATATTATTCTGCATTAGTCCTTGCTGCAAACACCTCCTTGCTGCAAACAGTCATTGAAAGTAAACAACTTCCTGTCTGGCAACTTCAGTGATTGTCTTCCTATTAAAACTGAAGTTGAATGTTGCAAAGTCACATGTATCTGCGGTCACAGTAGACTGATCTCACATCGGCTCACAATAGCTATGGTAGAAATAGCATGAACGGGCAAGACAAGCTACACATGTCATCCAATTATCAATTATTTATTTCGTCTACGATGAACAAATTATTTCCGGCATGAGAAATAACTTACTTCCTCAATGATGAATAATATATAATTTTCTTCACAATCAGAAACTACTAGTTTACAATGATGCACCCACGGCACAACTAACAAATGGCAGCATTTACCCACAACGACCCATGACATACTTTCACAACGACCCATGACATACTTCCACAACGACCCATGACATACTTCCACAACGACCCATGACATACTTCCACAACGACCCATGACATACTTCCACAACGACCCATGACATACTTCCACAACGACCCATGACATACTTCCACAACGACCCATGACATACTTCCACAACGACCCATGACATACTTCCACAACGACCCATGACATCCTTCCACAACGACCCATGACATACTTCCACAACGACCCATGACATACTTCCACAACGACCCATGACATACTTCCACAACGACCCATGACATACTTCCACAACGACCCATGACATACTTCCACAACGACCCATGACATCCTTCCACAACGACCCATGACATACTTCCACAACGACCCATGACATACTTCCACAACGACCCATGACATACTTTCACAACGACCCATGACATACTTCCACAACGACCCATGACATCCTTCCACAACGACCCATGACATACTTCCACAACGACCCATGACATACTTCCACAACAACCCATGACATACTTCCACAACGACCCATGACATACTTCCACAACGACCCATGACATACTTTCACAACGACCCATGACATACTTCCACAACGACCCATGACATCCTTCCACAACGACCCATGACATACTTCCACAACGACCCATGACATACTTCCACAACAACCCATGACATACTTCCACAACGACCCATGACATACTTCCACAACGACCCATGACATACTTTCACAACGACCCATGACATACTTCCACAACGACTGACATCATGACCTACTTCCACAATGACCTGTGACCTACTTCTTCTATGATGCTGTTCTTCATGAGATTCTCTGCACTGTCGGTGTCAACTTGTTGCGTAATGGTCAGTGATGTGTCACCTCCCGACGCCTGGGCTGCCTGCGTCATGTCGAATGTCAGTGTATCACTACGCGTCGATGTGATGCCACTGTCTGACGTTGTGCCATTTGTCTTGGGCAGTCGCGTTGACAGTGACGTGGTGACAGGTTTTGGTATGGAAGCTGCAAGGAGACACGTGACACGCCCATGTGACAAACAACAAGAAGTGACACGGCCATGTGACACACAAGTGACGTGTGACGCAGTCATGTGACAAACAACAAGTGACATTTGACATGGCCATGTGACCAACAACAAGAATTATACATGTGACACAGCCATGTGAAAAACAAGAACAAGACATGTAACAAACAAGAAGTGACATGTGACACGGACATATGACAAACAAGAAGCAGACATGTGACACGGCCATGTGACAAACAAGTACCGGTTGGTAGAATTATTAAGACACTATACAGCAGACTGTGATTTGTTAAAAAGAAGGACAACAGATGTATGTACAACACTGGATATTATTTATGTTTATAATTATTATAAATCATCATCATAGATTGATGCTTCCGTTACCAGGGAGAGCATCTAGTTTACGCCGTGAATGTGTATGTGTGTGACTGCGCCCCATACAGCTAGTTCTTCACTTGTAGCTCATTACAGATAGTTAATTTTCGTCCCCTATACCAACTGGACAGTAACAAAACAGTGACCGAGTAACCAACCTGATGTCTGACCGTCTGGCTGCACCACTCCACTGGACTGTGATTTAGCGGTCAAGTCGGCCGACACCATTCCAGCCAACTGACCACCAGACCCGCCGGGCAACTGTCCACCAAACCCGAGACCGGTCTTTGTGGCAGCACCAGTGGTGCCCCCTGGTGTGTGACTGGTTGACGCAAGCAGTGTCGACAGTGAAGCATCGGCAGACGTCATCGATGTTGAGTCATTGCCACTCTGGTTGAACAGGTTGTTGCTTTGGTTGAACTGGTTGTTACTGCCAAATATGGGCTGGGCCAGCTGCCCTTTCTGACTGGTGATTCCCGAGCCGAGACTGGTGGCTCCCCCTAAGGGCTTGAAGCCAAACATGTTCTGACCACTGACCGGTGTGCCTCCAAACGTGAGAGAGGTGGACACTGCTCCAGTGACCACTGTGGACACGGGGGTGACAAAGGACAGAGACCCCATGGATGCGGTGGCAGACATCTCACCCAAGGTCAAGGTCGCTGGTGGCTTCTCAAGTGAGGCAATAGATGGCACCACTGTCACAGCTGCCGGTGGTGCCTCGGCTGGAGCAGCTGGAACTAAATAAATAAATACTAAAATATATACGTGTGAATCTCGATGTCTAATATCTGTGTCACAATATCGACGCAATTTGACTTGTACAACAATAAACTTACAAGATAACTAATAAGAGCAAAACATATTTATATATATATATTATATATTAATTTATTTTAATTCTCTTCTTGATAATTAAATGTTTCCAGTACATCAATGCACCAAGTGGAAATTAAGCTACATTATGCTACATTATTATTATAATAAATAAAGATGTAGTGTTGCAGAGAATAAGAACATAACACTGCCAGTCATTCACTACAGGTCATTCACTGCCAGTCATTCACTACAGGTCATTCACTGCCAGTCATTCACTACAGGTCATTCACTGCCAGTCATTCATTACAGGTCATTCACTGCCAGTCATTCACTACAGGTCATTCACTGCCAGTCATTCACTACAGGTCATTCACTGCCAGTCATTCATTACAGGTCATTCACTGCCAGTCATTCACTACAGGTCATTCACTGCCAGTCATTCATTACAGGTCATTCACTGCCAGTCATTCACTACAGGTCATTCACTGCCAGTCATTCACTACAGGTCATTCACTGCCAGTCATTCACTACAGGTTATTCACTGCCAGTCATTCACTACAGGTCATTCACTGCCAGTCATTCACTACAGGTTATTCACTGCCAGTCATTCACTACAGGTCATTCACTGCCAGTCATTCACTGCCAGTCATTCACTGCCAGTCATTCACTACAGGTTATTCACTGCCAGTCATTCACTACAGGTCATTCACTGCCAGTCATTCACTGCCAGTCATTCACTACAGGTCATTCACTGCCAGTCATTCACTACAGGTTATTCACTGCCAGTCATTCACTACAGGTCATTCACTGCCAGTCATTCATTACAGGTCATTCACTGCCAGTCATTCATTACAGGTCATTCACTGCCAGTCATTCATTACAGGTCATTCACTGCCAGTCATTCACTACAGGTTATTCACTGCCAGTCATTCACTACAGGTCATTCACTGCCAGTCATTCACTACAGGTTATTCACTGCCAGTCATTCACTACAGGTCATTCACTGCCAGTCATTCATTACAGGTCATTCACTGCCAGTCATTCATTACAGGTCATTCATTACAGGTCATTCACTGCCAGTCATTCACTACAGGTCATTCACTGCCAGTCATTCACTACAGGTCATTCACTGCCAGTCATTCATTACAGGTCATTCACTGCCAGTCATTCACTACAGGTCATTCACTGCCAGTCATTCACTACAGGTCATTCACTGCCAGTCATTCACTACAGGTTATTCACTGCCAGTCATTCACTACAGGTTATTCACTGCCAGTCATTCACTACAGGTCATTCACTGCCAGTCATTCATTACAGGTCATTCACTGCCAGTCATTCACTACAGGTTATTCACTGCCAGTCATTCACTACAGGTTATTCACTGCCAGTCATTCATTACAGGTCATTCACTGCCAGTCATTCATTACAGGTTATTCACTGCCAGTCATTCACTACAGGTTATTCACTGCCAGTCATTCATTACAGGTCATTCACTGCCAGTCATTCACTGCCAGTCATTCACTGCAGGTCATTCACTGCCAGTCATTCACTGCAGGTCATTCATTACAGGTCATTCACTGCCAGTCATTCACTACAGGTTATTCACTGCCAGTCATTCACTACAGGTTATTCACTGCCAGTCATTCATTACAGGTCATTCACTGCCAGTCATTCACTACAGGTTATTCACTGCCAGTCATTCACTACAGGTTATTCACTGCCAGTCATTCATTACAGGTCATTCACTGCCAGTCATTCATTACAGGTTATTCACTGCCAGTCATTCACTACAGGTTATTCACTGCCAGTCATTCATTACAGGTCATTCACTGCCAGTCATTCATTACAGTTTATTCACTGCCAGTCATTCACTACAGGTTATTCACTGCCAGTCATTCATTACAGGTCATTCACTGCCAGTCATTCACTACAGGTCATTCACTGCAGGTCATTCATTACAGGTCATTCACTACAGGTCATTCACTGCAGGTCATTCACTGCCATTCATTCATTACAGGTCATTCACTGCCAGTCATTCACTGCAGGTCATTCACTGCCAGTCATTCACTGCAGGTCATTCATTACAGGTCATTCACTGCCAGTCATTCATTACAGGTCATTCACTGCCAGTCATTTACTGCAAGTCATTCACTACAGGTCATTCACTGCCGGTCATTCACTGCCATTCATTCATTACAGGTCATTCACTGCCAGTCATTCACTGCATGTCATTCATTACAGGTCATTCACTGCCAGTCATTCATTACAGGTCATTCACTACCGGTCATTCACTGCCAGTCATTCACTGCCATTCATTCACTGCAGGTCATTCACTGCCAGTCATTCACTGCAGGTAATTCACTGCCAGTCATTCACTGCAGGTCATTCACTGCCAGTCATTCACGTACATGATGAAGTTTTCGCAGTGCGTTCGCCACCAGGTGTCAGATCAGTGGCTGGCCGGGTGAGTTGCGGAATGCCGGGTCGCGTGTAGAGCATGTGGAAGGTAACTAGGACGCCATCTGTTGAGAGCAGCATGAGTAGGGGGGCAGGGGGGTGGAGCTCATTCTCACCTGGAACATAACATATAACATACATAGGGGGTGGAGCTCATTCTCACCTGGAACATCACATACATAGAGGGTGGAGCTCATTCTCACCTGAAACATCACATATAACATACATAGGGGTGGAGCTCATTCTCACCTGAAACATCACATACATAGGGGGTGGAGCTCATTCTCACCTGAAACATCACATATAACATACATAGAGGGTGGAGCTCATTATCACCTGAAACATCACATATAACATACATAGGGGTGGAGCTCATTCTCACCTGGAACATCACATATAACATACATAGGGGGTGGAGCTCATTCTCACCTGAAACATCACATATAACATACATAGAGGGTGGAGCTCATTATCACCTGAAACATCACATATAACATACATAGGGGTGGAGCTCATTCTCACCTGGAACATCACATATAACATACATAGGGGGTGGAGCTCATTCTCACCTGAAACATCACATATATAACATACATAGGGGGTGGAGCTCATTCTCACCTGGAACATCACATATAACATACATAGGGGTGGAGCTCATTCTAACCTGAAACATCACATATAACATACATAGGGGTGGAGTTCATTCTCACCTGAAACATCACATATAACATACATAGGGGTGGAGCTCATTCTCACCTGGAACATCACATATAACATACATAGGGGGTGGAGCTCATTCTCACCTGAAACACCACATATAACATACATAGGGGTGGAGTTCATTCTCACCTGAAACATCACATATAACATACATAGGGGTGGAGCTTATTCTCACCTGGAACATCACATATAACATACATAGGGGGTGGAGCTCATTCTCACCTGAAACATCACATACATAGGGGGTGGAGCTCATTCTCACCTGAAACATAACATACATAGGGGGCGGAGTTCATTCTCACCTGGAACATCACATATAACATACATAGAGGGTGGAGGTCATTCTCACCTGAAACATCACATATAACATACATAGGGGGTGGAGCTCATTCTCACCTGGAACATCACATATAACAGACATAGGGGGCAGAGTTCATTCTCACCTGGAACATCACATATAACATACATAGGGGGTGGAGCTCATTCTCACCTGAAACATCACATACATAGGGGTGGAGCTCATTCTCACCTGGAACATCACATATAACAGACATAGGGGGTGGAGCTCATTCTCACCTGGAACATCACATACATAGGGGGTGGAGCTCATTCTCACCTGAAACATCACATACATAGGGGTGGAGCTCATTCTCACTTGAAACATCACATATAACATACATAGGGGGTGGAGCTCATTCTTACCTGAAACATCACATACATAGGGGTGGAGCTCATTCTCACCTGAAACATCACATACATAGGGGTGGAGCTCATTCTCACCTGGAACATCACATATAACATACATAGGGCGTGGAGTTCATTCTCACCTGGAACATCACATATAACATACATAGGGGGTGGAGCTCATTCTCACCTGGAACATCACATATAACATACATAGGGCGTGGAGTTCATTCTCACCTGGAACATCACATATAACATACATAGGGGGGTGGAGCTCATTCTCACCTGGAACATCACATATAACATACATAGGGGGTGGAGCTCATTCTCACCTGAAACATCACATACATAGGGGGTGGAGCTCATTCTCACCTGAAACATCACATATAACATATATAGGGGGCGGAGCTCATTTTCACCTGGAACATCACATATAACATACATAGGGGGTGGAGCTCATTCTCACCTGAAACATAACATACATAGGGGGTGGAGCTCATTCTCACCTGAAACATAACATACATAGGGGGTGGAGCTCATTCTCAGCTGGAACATCACATATAACATACAAGTAAATACATGTGTAATACTTCTACACACATTCATGAATCATGTATACAAAGATACAATCCAAATACATCCTCAGGTCGACAACTGCCTGCAACTAGATTAGGCATTTAGCCATCGTTTTAGCTGTTACTCTGACATAAACACTAACAAAAAAGTCAAACGTGTTATGTAAACAAACCCACCGTGAGTCAAACTGTGATAAGACTGTGTGTGACTAAATCGTCATTTTCTGACTCGAAAATTACTTTTATACTTTGTCAGTTAATTTCACCAAAATGAAATCTAAAATATCTAAACATACTAGCATATGACAGAGAATACCTTGCAGGTTTGCTTTTTCATGAAATTAGTTAATTTACTATGCTATATTTATCATAATTTAATAATAATTATGATGATTAGTATTTTGATTAGTATTTTAATATATTTAGTTTCTTTAGGAATGTTTTGATAAATTCTGGAAAATCACAAACTATCTTGTATGAGGCACTAATAACGTCTCATGATCTATGATGACTATGAGTAGTTGTTATGTTGCCGTGGTGATGATAATGGTGATAAGGACATACCATGGGGTATGGGGGTCTGTGAGGTGAAGTCTACTGCTGCCCCCATGGGGTAAGTCTCCTCACAGTTGTCAGTGAGGGGCAGCTCTGATCGCCCTGAGTCCTCCAGGTTCCACCGCTCCCACATCCCCTGCAGGGAGCAAACACTCAGGGTGGGTTCAAAACAAAACACACAGCGCTGTGTAAAGGTGACAGGTGGATGAGTTGTCACCTCGGGTCACAGTCAATATGTAGATGAAACCAAAATGACATTTAAGCCAAGTTTTGCAAATGTAAGAAATATTGATATAATTGTCAAGAGAATAAATGTCTTCCCCCACTATGAATGTTCTGAGGACTATATTCCATCAAACCCATTCAACCATTCCCTCACCTCAGGGAGGTCACTCGCACAGTTCATCCATGGAAGCAACGGACACACAGGTCCTGACATAAACACCAGGTGGAGGGGACTCACACTAAGTGTACAACTCCAACCACTCACAGTTCATCCATGGAGGCAACGGACACACAGGTCCTGGCATAGACACCAGGTGGAGGGGACTCACACTAAGTGTACCACTCCAACCACTCACAGTTCATCCATGGAGGCAACGGACACACAGGCCCTGGCATAGACACCAGATGGAGGGGACTCACACTAAGTGTACCACTCCAACTACTCATAGTTCATCCATGGAGGCAACGGACACACAGGCCCTGGCATAAACACCAGGTGGAGGGGACTCGCACTAAGTGTACCACTCCAACCACTCACAGTTCATCCATGGAGGCAACGGACACACAGGCCCTGGCATAGACACCAGGTGGAGTTGACTCGCACTAAGTGTACCACTCCAACCACTCACAGTTCATCCATGGAGGCAACGGACACACAGGCCCTGGCATAGACACCAGGTGGAGTGGACTCGCACTAAGTGTACCACTCCAACCACTCACAGTTCATCCATGGAGGCAACGTACACACAGGCCCTGGCATAGACACCAGGTGGAGGGGACTCGCACTAAGTGTACCACTCCAACCACTCACAGTTCATCCATGGAGGCAACGGACACACAGGCACTGGCATAGACACCAGGTGGAGGGGACTCACACTAAGTGTACCACTCCAACCACTCACAGTTCATCTATGGAGGCAACGGATACACAGGCCCTGGCATAGACACCAGGTGGAGGGGACTCCCACTAAGTGTACCACTCCAACCACTCACAGTTCATCCATGGAGGCAACGGACACGCAGGCCCTAGCATAGACACCAGGTGGAGGGGACTCGCACTAAGTGTACCACGCCAACTACTCACAGTTCATCCATGGAGGCAACGGACACGCACGCCCTAGCAAAGACACCAGGTGGAGGGGACTCGCACTAAGTGTACCACACCAACTACTCACAGTTCATCCATGGAGGCAACGGACACACAGGCCCTGGCATAGACACCAGGTGGAGGGGACTCACACTAAGTGTACCACTCCAACTACTCACAGTTCATCCATGGAGGCAACGGACACACAGGCCCTGGAATGAACACCAGGTGGAGGGGACTTGCACTAGGTGTACCATTCCAACCACTTATAGTTCATCCATGGAGGCAACGGACACACAGGCCCTGGCATAGACACCAGGTGGAGGGGACTCGCACTAAGTGTACCACTCCAACCACTCACAGTTCATCCATGTAGGCAACGGACACACAGGCCCTGGCATAGACACCAGGTGGAGGGGACTCACACTATGTGTACCACTCCAACCACTCACAGTTCATCCATGGAGGCAACAGACACACAGGCCCTGGCATAAACACCAGGTGGAGGGGACTCGCACTAAGTGTACCACTCCAACCACTCACAGTTCATCCATGGAGGCAACGGACATGCAGGCCCTAGCATAGACACCAGGTGGAGGGGACTCGCACTAAGTGTACCACTCCAACCACTCACAGTTCATCCATGGAGGCAACGGACACACAGGCCCTGGCATAGACACCAGGTGGAGGTGACTCGCACTAAGTGTACCACTCCAACCACTCACAGTTCATCCATGGAGGCAACGGACACACAGGCCCTGGAATGAACACCAGGTGGAGGGGACTTGCACTAAGTGTACCATTCCAACCACTTATAGTTCATCCATGGAGGCAACGGACACACAGGCCCTGGCATAGACACCAGGTGGAGGGGACTCGCACTAAGTGTACCACTCCAACCACTCACAGTTCATCCATGTAGGCAACGGACACACAGGCCATGGCATAGACACCAGGTGGAGGGGACTCACACTATGTGTACCACTCCAACCACTCACAGTTCATCCATGGAGGCAACAGACACACAGGCCCTGGCATAAACACCAGGTGGAGGGGACTCGCACTAAGTGTACCACTCCAACCACTCACAGTTCATCCATGGAGGCAACGGACACACAGGTCCTGACATAGACACCAGGTGGAGGGGACTCACACTAAGTGTACCACTCCAACCACTTACAGTTCATCCATGGAGGCAACGGACACACAGGCCATGGCATAGACACCAGGTGGAGGGGACTCACACTAAGTGTACCACTCCAACTACTCACAGTTCATCCATGGAGGCAACGGACACGCAGGCCCTAGCATAGACACCAGGTGGAGGGGACTCACACTAAGTGTACCACTCCAACTACTCACAGTTCATCCATGGAGGCAACGGACACGCAGGCCCTAGCATAGACACAAGGTGGAGGGGACTCGCACTAAGTGTACCACTCCAACTACTCACAGTTCATCCATGGAGGCAACGGACACACAGGCCCTGGCATAGACACCAGGTGGAGGGGACTCACCCTAAGTGTACAACTCCAACCACTCACAGTTGATCCATGGAGGCAACGGACACACAGGCCCTGGCATAGACACCAGGTGGAGGGGACTCACACTAAGTGTACCACTCCAACCACTCACAGTTCATCCATGGATGCAACAGACACACAGGCCCTGGCATAAACACCAGGTGGAGGGGACTCACACTAAGTGTACCACTCCAACCACTCACAGTTCATCCATGGAGGCAACGGACACACAGGCCCTGGCATAGACACCAGGTGGAATTGATTCGCACTAAGTGTACCACTCCAACCACTCACAGTTCATCCATGGAGGCAACGTATACACAGGCCCTGGCATAGACACCAGGTGGAGGGGACTCACACTAAGTGTACCACTCCAACTACTCACAGTTCATCCATGGAGGCAACAGACACGCAGGCCCAAGCATAGACACCAGGTGGAGGGGACTCACACTAACTGTACCACTCCAACTACTCACAGTTCATCCATGGAGGCAACGGACACGCAGGTCCTAGCATAGACACCAGGTGGAGGGGACTCGCACTAAGTGTACCACTCCAACTACTCACAGTTCATCCATGGAGGCAACGGACACACAGGCCCTGGCATAGATACCAGGTGGAGGGGACTCACCCTAAGTGTACAACTCCAACCACTCACAGTTCATCCATGGAGGCAACGGACACACAGGCCCTGACATAGACACCAGGTGGAGGGTACTCGCACTAAGTGTACCACTCCAACCACTCACAGTTCATCCATGGAGGCAACGGACACACAGGCCCTGGCACAGACACCAGGTGGAGGGGACTCACACTAAGTGTACCACTCCAACCACTCACAGTTCATCCATGGAGGCAACGGACACACAGGCCCTGGCATAGACACCAGGTGGAGGGGACTCACACTAAGTGTACAACTCCAACTACTCACAGTTCATCCATGGAGGCAACGGACACACAAGCCCTGACATAGACACCAGGTGGAGGGGACTCGCACTAAGTGTACCACTCCAACTACTCACAGTTCATCCATGGAGGCAACGGACACACAGGCCCTGACATAGACACCAGGTGGAGGGGACTTGCATTAAGTGTACCACTCCAACCACTTACAGTTCATCCATGGAGGCAACGGACACACAGGCCCTGGCATAGACACCAGGTGGAGGGTACTCACACTAAGTGTACCACTCCAACTACTCACAGTTCATCCATGGAGGCAACAGACACGCAGGCCCTAGCATAGACACCAGGTGGAAGGGACTCACACTAAGTGTACCACTCCAACTACTCACAGTTCATCCATGGAGGCAACGGACACACAGGCCCTGGCATAAACACCAGGTGGAGGGGACTCACAGTAAGTGTACCAGTCCAACCACTCACAGTTCATCCATGGAGGCAACGGACATACAGGCCCTGGCATAGACACCAGGTGGAGGGGACTCACACTAAGTGTACCACTCCAACCACTCACAGTTCATCCATGGAGGCAACGGACACACAGGCCCTGGCATAGACACCAGGTGGAGAGGACTCACACTAAGTGTACCACTCCAACTACTCACAGTTCATCCATGGAGGCAACGGACACGCAGGCCCTAGCATAGACACCAGGTGGAGGGGACTCGCACTAAGTGTACCACGCCAACTACTCACAGTTCATCCATGGAGGCAACGGACACGCAGGCCCTAGCATAGACACCAGGTGGAGGGGACTCGCACTAAGTGTACCACGCCAACTACTCACAGTTCATCCATGGAGGCAACGGACACACAGGCCCTGGCATAGACACCAGGTGGAGGGGACTCACACTAAGTGTACCACTCCAACTACTCACAGTTCATCCATGGAGGCAACGGACACACAGGCCCTGGCATGAGAGGGGACTTGCACTAAGTGTACCACTCCAACCACTTACAGTTCATCCATGGAGGCAACGGACACACAGGCCCTGGCATAGACACCAGGTGGAGGGGACTCGCACTAAGTGTACCACTCCAACCACTCACAGTTCATCCATGTAGGCAACGGACACACAGGCCCTGGCATAGACACCAGGTGGAGGGGACTCACACTAAGTGTACCACTCCAACCACTCACAGTTCATCCATGGAGGCAACAGACACACAGGCCCTGGCATAAACACCAGGTGGAGGGGACTCGCACTAAGTGTACCACTCCAACCACTCACAGTTCATCCATGGAGGCAACGGACATGCAGGCCCTAGCAGACACCAGGTGGAGGGGACTCGCACTAAGTGTACCACTCCAACCACTCACAGTTCATCCATGGAGGCAACGGACACACAGGCCCTGGCATAGACACCAGGTGGAGTTGACTCGCACTAAGTGTACCACTCCAACCACTCACAGTTCATCCATGGAGGCAACGTACACACAGGCCCTGGCATAGACACCAGGTGGAGGGGACTCACACTAAGTGTACCACTCCAGCTACTCACAGTTCATCCATGGAGGCAACAGACACGCAAGCCCTAGCATAGACACCAGGTGGAGGGGACTCACACTAAGTGTACCACTCCAACTACTCACAGTTCATCCATGGAGGCAACGGACACACAGGCCCTGGCATAGACACCAAGTGGAGGGGACTCACCCTAAGTGTACAACTCCAACCACTCACAGTTCATCCATGGAGGCAACGGACACACAGGCCCTGGCATAGACACCAGGTGGAGGGTACTCGCACTAAGTGTACCACTCCAACCACTCACAGTTCATCCATGGAGGCAACGGACACACAGGCCCTGGCATAGACACCAGGTGGAGGGGACTCACACTAAGTGTACCACTCCAACCACTCACAGTTCATCCATGGAGGCAACGGACACACAGGCCCTGGCATAGACACCAGGTGGAGGGGACTCACACTAAGTGTACAACTCCAACTACTCACAGTTCATCCATGGAGGCAACGGACACACAAGCCCTGACATAGACACCAGGTGGAGGGGACTCGCACTAAGTGTACCACTCCAACTACTCACAGTTCATCCATGGAGGCAACGGACACACAGGCCCTGACATAGACACCAGGTGGAGGGGACTCGCACTAAGTGTACCACTCCAACCACTCACAGTTC
>CM034540.1:484520-518659 GCA_020002185.1 Paraescarpia echinospica | reverse complement strand
GTTGTTATGTTGCCGTGGTGATGATAATGGTGATAAGGACATACCATGGGGTATGGGGGTCTGTGAGGTGAAGTCTACTGCTGCCCCCATGGGGTAAGTCTCCTCACAGTTGTCAGTGAGGGGCAGCTCTGATCGCCCTGAGTCCTCCAGGTTCCACCGCTCCCACATCCCCTGCAGGGAGCAAACACTCAGGGTGGGTTCAAAACAAAACACACAGCGCTGTGTAAAGGTGACAGGTGGATGAGTTGTCACCTCGGGTCACAGTCAATATGTAGATGAAACCAAAATGACATTTAAGCCAAGTTTTGCAAATGTAAGAAATATTGATATAATTGTCAAGAGAATAAATGTCTTCCCCCACTATGAATGTTCTGAGGACTATATTCCATCAAACCCATTCAACCATTCCCTCACCTCAGGGAGGTCACTCGCACAGTTCATCCATGGAAGCAACGGACACACAGGTCCTGACATAAACACCAGGTGGAGGGGACTCACACTAAGTGTACAACTCCAACCACTCACAGTTCATCCATGGAGGCAACGGACACACAGGTCCTGGCATAGACACCAGGTGGAGGGGACTCACACTAAGTGTACCACTCCAACCACTCACAGTTCATCCATGGAGGCAACGGACACACAGGCCCTGGCATAGACACCAGATGGAGGGGACTCACACTAAGTGTACCACTCCAACTACTCATAGTTCATCCATGGAGGCAACGGACACACAGGCCCTGGCATAAACACCAGGTGGAGGGGACTCGCACTAAGTGTACCACTCCAACCACTCACAGTTCATCCATGGAGGCAACGGACACACAGGCCCTGGCATAGACACCAGGTGGAGTTGACTCGCACTAAGTGTACCACTCCAACCACTCACAGTTCATCCATGGAGGCAACGGACACACAGGCCCTGGCATAGACACCAGGTGGAGTGGACTCGCACTAAGTGTACCACTCCAACCACTCACAGTTCATCCATGGAGGCAACGTACACACAGGCCCTGGCATAGACACCAGGTGGAGGGGACTCACACTAAGTGTACCACTCCAGCTACTCACAGTTCATCCATGGAGGCAACAGACACGCAAGCCCTAGCATAGACACCAGGTGGAGGGGAATCGCACTAAGTGTACCACTCCAACCACTCACAGTTCATCCATGTAGGCAACGGACACACAGGCCCTGGCATAGACACCAGGTGGAGGGGACTCACACTAAGTGTACCACTCCAACCACTCACAGTTCATCCATGGAGGCAACGGACACACAGGCCCTGGCATAGACACCAGGTGGAGGGGACTCACACTAAGTGTACCACTCCAACTACTCACAGTTCATCCATGGAGGCAACGGACACGCAGGCCCTAGCATAGACACCAGGTGGAGGGGACTCGCACTAAGTGTACCACGCCAACTACTCACAGTTCATCCATGGAGGCAACGGACACACAGGCCCTGGCATAGACACCAGGTGGAGGGGACTCACACTAAGTGTACCACTCCAACTACTCACAGTTCATCCATGGAGGCAACGGACACACAGGCCCTGGAATGAACACCAGGTGGAGGGGACTTGCACTAGGTGTACCATTCCAACCACTTATAGTTCATCCATGGAGGCAACGGACACACAGGCCCTGGCATAGACACCAGGTGGAGGGGACTCGCACTAAGTGTACCACTCCAACCACTCACAGTTCATCCATGTAGGCAACGGACACACAGGCCATGGCATAGACACCAGGTGGAGGGGACTCACACTATGTGTACCACTCCAACCACTCACAGTTCATCCATGGAGGCAACAGACACACAGGCCCTGGCATAAACACCAGGTGGAGGGGACTCGCACTAAGTGTACCACTCCAACCACTCACAGTTCATCCATGGAGGCAACGGACATGCAGGCCCTAGCATAGACACCAGGTGGAGGGGACTCGCACTAAGTGTACCACTCCAACCACTCACAGTTCATCCATGGAGGCAACGGACACACAGGCCCTGGCATAGACACCAGGTGGAGGGGACTCGCACTAAGTGTACCACTCCAACCACTCACAGTTCATCCATGGAGGCAACGGACACACAGGCCCTGGAATGAACACCAGGTGGAGGGGACTTGCACTAAGTGTACCATTCCAACCACTTATAGTTCATCCATGGAGGCAACGGACACACAGGCCCTGGCATAGACACCAGGTGGAGGGGACTCGCACTAAGTGTACCACTCCAACCACTCACAGTTCATCCATGTAGGCAACGGACACACAGGCCCTGGCATAGACACCAGGTGGAGGGGACTCACACTAAGTGTACCACTCCAACCACTCACAGTTCATCCATGGAGGCAACAGACACACAGGCCCTGGCATAAACACCAGGTGGAGGGGACTCGCACTAAGTGTACCACTCCAACCACTCACAGTTCATCCATGGAGGCAACGGACACACAGGTCCTGACATAGACACCAGGTGGAGGGGACTCACACTAAGTGTACCACTCCAACCACTTACAGTTCATCCATGGAGGCAACGGACACACAGGCCATGGCATAGACACCAGGTGGAGGGGACTCACACTAAGTGTACCACTCCAACTACTCACAGTTCATCCATGGAGGCAACGGACACGCAGGCCCTAGCATAGACACCAGGTGGAGGGGACTCACACTAAGTGTACCACTCCAACTACTCACAGTTCATCCATGGAGGCAACGGACACGCAGGCCCTAGCATAGACACAAGGTGGAGGGGACTCGCACTAAGTGTACCACTCCAACTACTCACAGTTCATCCATGGAGGCAACGGACACACAGGCCCTGGCATAGACACCAGGTGGAGGGGACTCACCCTAAGTGTACAACTCCAACCACTCACAGTTGATCCATGGAGGCAACGGACACACAGGCCCTGGCATAGACACCAGGTGGAGGGGACTCACACTAAGTGTACCACTCCAACCACTCACAGTTCATCCATGGATGCAACAGACACACAGGCCCTGGCATAAACACCAGGTGGAGGGGACTCACACTAAGTGTACCACTCCAACCACTCACAGTTCATCCATGGAGGCAACGGACACACAGGCCCTGGCATAGACACCAGGTGGAATTGATTCGCACTAAGTGTACCACTCCAACCACTCACAGTTCATCCATGGAGGCAACGTATACACAGGCCCTGGCATAGACACCAGGTGGAGGGGACTCACACTAAGTGTACCACTCCAACTACTCACAGTTCATCCATGGAGGCAACAGACACGCAGGCCCAAGCATAGACACCAGGTGGAGGGGACTCACACTAACTGTACCACTCCAACTACTCACAGTTCATCCATGGAGGCAACGGACACGCAGGTCCTAGCATAGACACCAGGTGGAGGGGACTCGCACTAAGTGTACCACTCCAACTACTCACAGTTCATCCATGGAGGCAACGGACACACAGGCCCTGGCATAGATACCAGGTGGAGGGGACTCACCCTAAGTGTACAACTCCAACCACTCACAGTTCATCCATGGAGGCAACGGACACACAGGCCCTGACATAGACACCAGGTGGAGGGTACTCGCACTAAGTGTACCACTCCAACCACTCACAGTTCATCCATGGAGGCAACGGACACACAGGCCCTGGCACAGACACCAGGTGGAGGGGACTCACACTAAGTGTACCACTCCAACCACTCACAGTTCATCCATGGAGGCAACGGACACACAGGCCCTGGCATAGACACCAGGTGGAGGGGACTCACACTAAGTGTACAACTCCAACTACTCACAGTTCATCCATGGAGGCAACGGACACACAAGCCCTGAAATAGACACCAGGTGGAGGGGACTCGCACTAAGTGTACCACTCCAACTACTCACAGTTCATCCATGGAGGCAACGGACACACAGGCCCTGACATAGACACCAGGTGGAGGGGACTTGCATTAAGTGTACCACTCCAACCACTTACAGTTCATCCATGGAGGCAACGGACACACAGGCCCTGGCATAGACACCAGGTGGAGGGTACTCACACTAAGTGTACCACTCCAACTACTCACAGTTCATCCATGGAGGCAACAGACACGCAGGCCCTAGCATAGACACCAGGTGGAAGGGACTCACACTAAGTGTACCACTCCAACTACTCACAGTTCATCCATGGAGGCAACGGACACACAGGCCCTGGCATAAACACCAGGTGGAGGGGACTCACAGTAAGTGTACCAGTCCAACCACTCACAGTTCATCCATGGAGGCAACGGACATACAGGCCCTGGCATAGACACCAGGTGGAGGGGACTCACACTAAGTGTACCACTCCAACCACTCACAGTTCATCCATGGAGGCAACGGACACACAGGCCCTGGCATAGACACCAGGTGGAGGGGACTCACACTAAGTGTACCACTCCAACTACTCACAGTTCATCCATGGAGGCAACGGACACGCAGGCCCTAGCATAGACACCAGGTGGAGGGGACTCGCACTAAGTGTACCACGCCAACTACTCACAGTTCATCCATGGAGGCAACGGACACGCAGGCCCTAGCATAGACACCAGGTGGAGGGGACTCGCACTAAGTGTACCACGCCAACTACTCACAGTTCATCCATGGAGGCAACGGACACACAGGCCCTGGCATAGACACCAGGTGGAGGGGACTCACACTAAGTGTACCACTCCAACTACTCACAGTTCATCCATGGAGGCAACGGACACACAGGCCCTGGCATGAGAGGGGACTTCACTAAGTGTACCACTCCAACCACTTACAGTTCATCCATGGAGGCAACGGACACACAGGCCCTGGCATAGACACCAGGTGGAGGGGACTCGCACTAAGTGTACCACTCCAACCACTCACAGTTCATCCATGTAGGCAACGGACACACAGGCCCTGGCATAGACACCAGGTGGAGGGGACTCACACTATGTGTACCACTCCAACCACTCACAGTTCATCCATGGAGGCAACAGACACACAGGCCCTGGCATAAACACCAGGTGGAGGGGACTCGCACTAAGTGTACCACTCCAACCACTCACAGTTCATCCATGGAGGCAACGGACATGCAGGCCCTAGCAGACACCAGGTGGAGGGGACTCGCACTAAGTGTACCACTCCAACCACTCACAGTTCATCCATGGAGGCAACGGACACACAGGCCCTGGCATAGACACCAGGTGGAGTTGACTCGCACTAAGTGTACCACTCCAACCACTCACAGTTCATCCATGGAGGCAACGTACACACAGGCCCTGGCATAGACACCAGGTGGAGGGGACTCACACTAAGTGTACCACTCCAGCTACTCACAGTTCATCCATGGAGGCAACAGACACGCAAGCCCTAGCATAGACACCAGGTGGAGGGGACTCACACTAAGTGTACCACTCCAACTACTCACAGTTCATCCATGGAGGCAACGGACACGCAGGCCCTAGCATAGACACCAGGTGGAGGGGACTCACCCTAAGTGTACAACTCCAACCACTCACAGTTCATCCATGGAGGCAACGGACACACAGGCCCTGGCATAGACACCAGGTGGAGGGACTCGCACTAAGTGTACCACTCCAACCACTCACAGTTCATCCATGGAGGCAACGGACACACAGGCCCTGGCATAGACACCAGGTGGAGGGGACTCACACTAAGTGTACCACTCCAACCACTCACAGTTCATCCATGGAGGCAACGGACACACAGGCCCTGGCATAGACACCAGGTGGAGGGGACTCACACTAAGTGTACAACTCCAACTACTCACAGTTCATCCATGGAGGCAACGGACACACAAGCCCTGACATAGACACCAGGTGGAGGGGACTCGCACTAAGTGTACCACTCCAACTACTCACAGTTCATCCATGGAGGCAACGGACACACAGGCCCTGACATAGACACCAGGTGGAGGGGACTCGCACTAAGTGTACCACTCCAACCACTCACAGTTCATCCATGGAGGCAACGGACACACAGGCCCTGGCATAGACACCAGGTGGAGGGGACTCGCACTAAGTGTACCACTCCAACTACTCACAGTTCATCCATGGAGGCAACGGACACACAGGCCCTGGCATAGACACCAGGTGGAGGGGACTCACACTAAGTGTACAACTCCAACCACTCACAGTTCATCCATGGAGGCAACGGACACACAGGCCCTGGCATAGACACCAGGTGGAGGGGACTCGCACTAAGTGTCACAGTTCATCCATACCACTCCAACCACTCACAGTTCATCCATGGAGGCAACGGACACACAGGCCCTGGCATAGACACCAGGTGGAGGGGACTCACACTAAGTGTACCACTCCAACCACTCACAGTTCATCCATGGAGGCAACGGACACACAGGCCCTGGCATAAACACCAGGTGGAGGGGACTCACACTAAGTGTACCACTCCAACCACTCACAGTTCATCCATGGAGGCAACGGTCACACAGGCCCTGGCATAGACACCAGGTGGAGGGGACTCACACTAAGTGTACCACTCCAACCACTCACAGTTCATCCATGGAGGCAATGGACACACAGGCCCTGGCATAAACACCAGGTGGAGGGGACTCACACTAAGTGTACCACTCCAACTACTCACAGTTCATCCATGGAGGCAACGGTCACGCAGGCCCTAGCATAGACACCAGGTGGAGGGGACTCGCACTAAGTGTACCACTCCAACTACTCACAGTTCATCCATGGAGGCAACGGACACACAGGCCCTGGCATAGACACCAGGTGGAGGGGACTCACACTAAGTGTACAACTCCAACCACTCACAGTTCATCCATGGAGGCAACGGACACACAGGCCCTGGCAAAGACACCAGGTGGAGGGGACTCACACTAAGTGTACCACTCCTACCACTCACCGGGTCCTGCTGACTGCGTCCAAGGACGGCCGCCTCTAGAGCGTTGGATGATGCGGCAAGAATCATGTTCCTGGCAATGTAAGAACAAACATTTACTGGACAAAGTACAAGACAGCAACTGTATAAGATAAACTACAAGACAACAACTGTATAAGACAAACTACAAGACAGCATCTGTATATGACAAATTATAAGAGAACAACTGTATAAGACAAACTACAAGACATCATCTGTAGAAGACAAACTACAAGACAGCATCTGTATAAGACAAACTAGTACAAGACAGCATCTGTATAAGACAAACTACAAGAGAACAACTGCATAAGACAAACTACAAGACAGCATCTGTATAAGACAAACTACAAGAGAACAACTGTATAAGAAAAACTACAAGACAGCATCTGTATAAGACAAACTACAAGAGAACAACTGTATAAGACAAACTACAATACATCATCTGTATAAGACAAACAACAAGAGAACAACTGTATAAGACAAACTACAAGACAGCATCTGTATAAGACAAACTACAAGAGAACAACTGTATAAAACAAACTACAAGACAGCATCTGTATAAGACATGCTATCGTCAGCCATTGATACGCATCTATAATGCTGCGATGTTCTGATAGTCTCTTTCTTTGGAATAAATTGTTTATTGATAAGGGAATGTATGCGTAAATGTTTCCATGTTTTATGATAACTGGCAATAAATGTCATTCCAATGTGGGTGTTTCTTTCTAGTTTACGATATAAGTACTACGTATGCCGTGCGTTTAGGCTGCATTCATTTTGATTGTGTCCTCGCAGTTAGACTTTGGCGCCTTTTATATTATGCCTTATAATTAGTGCATCCATGACATGTCTGGGAATCATGTAATTATTCAATCATTTGTAGTTACTTTGTAACAAATTACTGAATGTTATATATTATAAAATATCAGTACAACTAATCAACACTGAATGTTCACTATTGAGGCCCAGTTCTACGTGATTCATGTCAGTTCAAATTTCATCATGCAAAACATTGATCTTGGTTTTAATGGTTTCTGTGCCAACTGTTGTTATAATGGACATGTTCACAATATTCCGTGATGGTCTTGGTTTCATAATCTATGTGGTGTTCCTACTCAAAAATGTATATTTCTATGAGAAACAACAAAACACCTAAGTGTGTTCTGCCCTCTTGAAATTCCCGGTTTACATGGCAACCAATCTCACAATTTATATATATAATAATACTATATTTTATTTAATATAGCGCCAGATCCAATTATAAATTGTTCATGGCGCTTTACAACATGTAGAACCCAGATAGAGGTAATAATGATGGCTAAATAAACATGCATTTCTAAAAGAAATTCTTATAAAATTAATATTAGTAAAATACAAATAAATACAGTAATTAGATAAATACACTAAAATAATGATCATAAGACATTGCCAATTCATTTAACTGAACTAATGTACATGTAGATATAAAATAAATATATAAACAGGTTAATTAATACATGAGATATAAAACTAATCAATGCAGAGACTAAACTATGCCACAATGGACAAGAACGAGAGTAAAAAAATGGGCCAAGTGGACCTGAAGTCCTTTGGACTAATACATCCATATGTGACCCCGGCTGACCAAATGAGTGATGTCGGAAAAATTTTAACATTGTTTTCTTACATCCTTGTAAAGGTTTGGTAGGGTGCTTTACACGGTTTCAAAAAATATGACTGCCACAAACATTTGTAAAGTTATGGAGCATTGAACTTGGTAGGGATCAAAAAGTGAAAATGAAGAAAACGGCTGTTGAAGTTTTACATTATATATGCAAATGGATTGAATGGAAATATTACATACACAACATTCAAATGTGGCACACAGTATGTAATATGTATGTTATGTTGCAATAATACACTGTAAGTACAAATGTGCTGCTACAAAGACGACAGATTATTTGAGAGCAAAAGGTAGACTTACTGTTTGACACAGTTTAAAACCTACAAGCAACTGTCCAGTTTAACAGGGGTCTAGTGGCTTAATGATGTCTGTTGACACAAGCTACTGCCAGTGACCAATTACACATTGGTCACAGTTTCCATCAAACAATAGCAGGCAGAGAATCTTAGCTCCACAGCTGGGGGTAATACACAACCAGAGCCACCACTGATTCATGGTCAATAGATTAGCTCAATGCACCAACTAAGACAATACACAACACTGTGAGTGACAGTGTCCAGAGTGAGGCCTAAGCAGTGTCCTCATTGCTGAATAGATCAATTAAACCTGCCAAGTGGGTGACATTCTGCACAAGTATTCATTAATCCTTAGTGATTGTTCAGAACACCAGACTGACCACATACCTAAACAAAGCGAAAATGAAAATAGGTGAAGAACAGGCAGTGTTCAAATAGGGGTATTGGTTGAATTGTATTTGTCTCGATGCAAAAGGCTTTATTGTGCCTTCATCAATTATAAGACCTGTGGTCTAAGATAATTTCATGCGGTATTAATGGTATTGTGTTGAAAGTTGTATACAACATGTACAAAAATGCTAAATCATGTATAAATGAGGGCCAGGCTGTGTCAGCCTTCTTCTCATGTGATGCAGAGGTATGGCAAGGAGAAAACTTGTGTCCTTTGTTATTTGCTATTTACCTGAATAATTTTGAACACTGTTAGTCACAATTATAATGGACTTGACATGTCAGCTGGTTAAATTTACAACAACCTTAGTGATGATGATGTAGAAAATGTATGTTCTACTATATGCTGATGACACTAGAATGATTCAATCAAATATAGATTAATTGCTTGTGTATAGCGGAACTATGTCAACTCTTCTAATGGTTGACATTTGGTTGTTTCAGGTGTCAACTATATTGTGAATCTGTAATTATTAGTCTATATTGATACAACTGATTTACACAGTACCATGTCTACACAAGGCATAGCAAGTGTAAACAGAACAGTAGAATGCATTTGATATAAATAAAGTGTAGGATATTTCACTCTATAGTTGTCCAGAATATTAATTTTCTATGTTTGTCACCTACAGGTTTCTACAAACAATACATCTTTAACCAATAGACACCACAGTCACACCATTTTATAATAATTAAATGAACATCAAAATAAACACAACTTGCAATTATAGAAAATCAATAGTTTTGAAGATAAAAAGTGTTAGGCAACTGTTCAGTCTAACAGGGGTCAAGTGTGTCTACTCTGCCTGGGCGCTGTGACCAATTAAAGATTAGTCAAGGTCTCAATGGAATAGTAGCACTAGGCTGCAGAGTTTAGTCATGGTGTTGACTTTGTGGCACATTAAACAAAATCTACTGTTGGGGGTGGTCTCAAGGGCCCTTCTCAAAACCACATCATTAGATAATGTAAAACTTTTGCACTTTGGGGGCCCCTTAGGTGCCCTTAGAATGATTCAATCAAATACAGATTTCTCCTATGGGAAGATGTTATGATTACTACGGGAAGATATCCGTTTTATTGTTGTTCATGCACATGTAGTTTGATGTCATCCACTGATTGACAATATCTAGACACTCCTCCATACGTCGCAGAGTAGCAACCAACGCAGTCCCAGTGAGGTCAAAATGGCAGTACAACTGCAGATCATCCGCATAATGATGAAAACAAAGTCCATGTGTCCTGATTATGTCGTCAATGGGTTGTACGTACAACGAGAATAACAAAGGACCCAGCACCGAACCCTGTGGGACACCCGATGTCACGCATGTTGTATTTGATGATCACGAATGACCACACGCTGGGTCCGGCCCTGCAGATAGGATTCCAGCCAGCCAAGCGCCTTGCCAACAATGCCGTAACGTAACCGAAGACGCTGGATCATTATCTTGTGATTGATTGTGTCAAAGGCCACACTAAAGAACTAGTGCCGTGCCTTGTCTATTGTTTATAGCGGCTTTCATGACATTTGTTACACACAATAGTGCGGATTCAGTTGAATGATTCTTCCGGTAGGCTGATTGGAAACTGTCCTCCATTAGCTGATCGGAAATATGAGAGATGATCCTTCGCGCAATAACTTTCTCTATGACTTTTGACAGATGGCTTAGGTTGCTAACTGGACGGTAGTTGTTGAGTATGTCCTTGTTGAGTGATTGTTTCTTGAGCAATGGCCGGACAACTGCGTGCTTAAGCAGCACAGGCATGACTGCATCCTCGAGTGAGGCATTTACAATTTGTGTGATGATAAGCACGATACAATCCATGTTGTCATTTAGTTGCTTAGTTGGTAATGGATCAAGTGAGCATGCCTTATCCGTGGTGCCAAGAATATTAGTGATTTCGGCTGTAGTAGTTGACTCGAATTGGGTCACTAAAACAATGTGTCTCGTCCTCTGTCCTCTGTACATTGTACATGCAGTATTCTTTGTTGAACCTAGTTTGCTAATACGTGGTGTTCTTATTAAAAATGCACCCTTCTGTGAAGTGAAGTTAAAACGTGTCACTCTGTTTCACTGAAAGCTCAAAAGAAACTCAGTATTCAGTGGTAACAGAGATGCCAGAAACTCAGCATTCAAATGGTTAACCCTTTTAGACTTTCATATACGTAATTTATAGTAATGCCAGATCGAGGCACATATGCACAGTAATGGTGGCATCGTTTACTTTCGATGAAGTTAACGCGACATTTTCACCAAAAATTACCACGATCTGTCAAGGTTTCTAAGCAACAACAATGGCAGAAGCTTACAACAAATTTGGTATATTTTATGCTGATAAGAATGAACGGATGTGACTAGTGCCGGTGCTTTCACAATTTCAAGCAAATCGCACAGGGAATGAAGCTATTGAAGGCGAACTTAGACACATCTAATTTTATGTCCAACTGGCAACAAAATGGTGCTTACCAACTTTGAATACACGATGCCTTCAAACAAAGTAAACGTTTAATATCATGATTTCGATTACATGCGTGAAATTGGACTAAATTGATGAGTGGAAAACTAATGTATTTGCTACATGTATTCTGCATTCTGAGACACTGTCAATGAACCCGCCAAATAATGCAACGACACCAACTGACAGCACGGCAAATTGTCTTCTACAATACACTGTAGTGTAATATCATATTACTGTAGTTATTTATTAACTAATAGATATTTATAATATATTTATCTCGCAATTTACTATACAGTTATTATATATATATGTGTATATATATATACTTATTTTGATTAATGATGATACATCATATAATTTATATCAATGTTATCTTTGATCTAGTTTCTCTAGTTCAGTTTTATATAACAAAGCCTTAGCTATACATATTTATGTTTTACTTGTTTTATTATTATATTTATTTCTTATAAATTCTAATGACTATTCTCAACACTACTGAACAGAGTTCTACTTTGGATTTTAGTGTCTAAGTTATTATTATTATTTATTACACATTTCTGAATATATTTACAATGGATTACCAAAAACAATATTGCAACCGAGGAGATCCTCTGGAAACCCCAAGAGGCTTATGTCGAGGACCACCTGGACAATCACCATTATATCATTATATCAGTCAGGTTCCTTATTCCATGAAATTACAGCACACATTAAAACAGTACATTCAACTGTTAGGAGTTAGAATATGGTATAGTTTTTTGACTAGATTAAAGGTTCAATGTATTACATCAGTAATACATTGAATAAAACCAAAGAAACTTAATCACTTATAATACCATGACAAATTATGGTAGGTTATGAGTACAGAGATGCCAACTTGCAAACATATATCAGACTAATGATCTCGTGGGTTTGTTATTACGACGAACACTGAAGACGGTCACAGTAAACACTGAAGGCAGGGTAGGGTATGGGAGGGGTAATTTCTCTTGCCTATTGGAGTGGTCTGGGGTAAACACTGAAGGCAGGGTAAGGTTTGGGAGGAGTAATTTCTCTTGCCTATTGGAGTGGTCTGGGGTAAACACTGAAGGCAGGGTAAGGTTTGGGAGGGGTAATTTCTCTTGCCTATTGGAGTGGTCTGGGGTAAACACTGAAGGCAGGGTAAGGTTTGGGAGGGGTAATTTCTCTTGCCTATTGGAGTGGTCTGGGGTAAACACTGAAGGCAGGGTAAGGTTTGGGAGGGGTAATTTCTCTTGCCTATTGGAGTGGTCTGGGGTAAACACTGAAGGCAGGGTAAGGTTTGGGAGGAGTAATTTCTCTTGCCTATTAGTGGTCTGGGGTAAACACTGAAGGCAGGGTAAACTGAGGGGGTAAGGTCCTAATTTCTCTTGCCTATTGGAGTGGTCTGGGGTAAACACTGAAGGCAGGGTAAGGTTTGGGAGGGTAATTTCTCTTGCCTATTGGGTGGTCTGGGAATTGAAGGCAGGGTAAAGGTTTGGGAGGGTAATTTCTCTTGCCCTCTGGGGTAAACACTGAAGGCAGGGTAAGGTTTGGGAGGGGTAATTTCTCTTGCCTATTGGAGTGGTCTGGGGTAAACACTGAAGGCAGGGTAAGGTTTGGGAGGGGTAATTTCTCTTGCCTATCAGAGTGGTCTGGGGTAAACACTGAAGGCAGGGTAAGGTTTTGGGAGGGGTAATTTCTCTTGCCTATTGGAGTGGTCTGGGGTAAACACTGAAGGCAGGGTAAGGTTTGGGAGGGGTAATTTCTCTTGCCTATCGGAGTGGTCTGGGGTAAACACTGAAGGCAGGGTAAGGTTTGGGAGGAGTAATTTCTCTTGCCTATCGGAGTGGTCTGGGGTGAACGCTAAAGGCAGGGTAAGGTTTGGGAGGAGTAATTTCTCTTGCCTATCGGAGTGGTCTGGGGTAAACACTGAAGGCAGGGTAAGGTTTGGGAGGGGTAATTTCTCTTGCCTATTGGAGTGGTCTGGGGTAAACACTGAAGGCAGGGTAAGGTTTGGGAGGGGTAATTTCTCTTGCCTATCAGAGTGGTCTGGGGTAAACACTGAAGGCAGGGTAAGGTTTGGGAGGGGTAATTTCTCTTGCCTATCGGAGTGGTCTGGGGTGAACGCTAAAGGCATGGTAGGGTACGAGAAGGGTATTTTCTCTTGCCTATCGGAGTGGTCTGGGGTAAACACTGAAGGCAGGGTAGGGTATGGGAAGGGTATTTTCTCTTGCCTATTGGAGTGGTCTGGAGTAAACACTGAAGGCAGGGTAGGGTATGGGAGGGGTATTTTCTCTTGCCTATCGGAGTGGTCTGGGGTAAACACTGAAGGCAGGGTAGGGTATGGGAGGGGTATTTTCTCTTGCCTATCGGAGTGGTCTGGGGTAAACACTGAAGGCAGGGTAGGGTATGGGAGGGGTATTTTATCTTGCCTATCGGAGTGGTCTGGGGTAAACACTGAAGGCAGGGTAAGGTATGGGAGGGGTATTTTCTCTTGCCTATTGGAGTGGTCTGGGGTGAACGCTTTGAGTTTGAACATCAATTTGGGTTGCCTAATAGATGTTTCTCCAAAATGAAGATTTCATGCTGAATAACCGAGTTTTTACTGTGCATTCCACGGGCACACAAGTGCTTAACAATCACTATCAAGAATGCTCAGTAAATAATTACTAATATACATCTTGAACGTGTATACACAGAATGCAAGCTGCATACTTCCTTACACAGCTAAAACCATTGGCCTCACAAGGGAATCAACAATTATTGACTGAATGTCAATGTAGCATTTCTGCTATTTCTGGATGTTTAAATCTACTTTCCTGAGGTTTAATTTTATAAATGAGGAAGGTCAAGCCAGTAGATAGACATATTGTTAACCAACCGCCTTAGTTACGTAATTACAGAAACTCGGTTGCAGATGCGCTCAGTGAAGCGTGATATTCTGTTGCTAGTGTTTCTAGGCCAGCAGGTGGTTTCACAGTAATCTTAGAGGGTGTTCCACAATGCCTAGTTTGAATTGTATATTGCATTAGCCAATAGAAATGATGGAAACCTGTCATATGATGTGTAATTAGGTCTGCTTATATAAATGTTTGTTGTACGCATTTCGCCATCTGGGCGCTGGCGAAGGACTGGGACAGATCCAGGGTTGAACGAGACAGGTTGCCCTGCTGCCAAGAGAATGGCAAGTCAAGTCGTAAAGCGTGGTGGGAATCATTAACGTGGGTTACGTTCCCAAGCTTTTGTGTGTGTGTAATATTCAGTGTCCAGAGTGACTGTTCGATCGAGCTTCGAAGAATCCATGCCGCCACGTCTGCAGTATATTGAGACAACGTTTCGATCGGCCCCAACGTATTTGCGTCGATGAGCTATAATCGCGACACGCTCACCCAGCACGGGCCATCCTCGAACAGCGGTCTCACAGCGACAACGTCAGAAAGCTTGACCGAATGCGACTCGTAGCGGCCGGCGGTAAACGTATACTGCCAGGCGTCGTCATTTGCGCGAACCCGTTCATCCGACTTCTCGATCGTTTGCGACAGGGCAAGACCTCTCGATCGAATTCGTAGCGGCCGGCGGTAAGCATCTACTGCCCGGCTTCATCTTTCAGTTGAACATATTCAACTGACTTCGCAATCGTTTGCGACCATGCGATCATTGAACGGACGTGACTCGAGAATTCGCGGCGTAAGACGGCAATCGTCAATTGCCCGGCATCATCACTCGTGCGGCCGAGATACAATGTTCTAATTGTGTTCTGAGCTCGGCGTGTTGACTTCAACAAACGTTCGTATATATTCGAGATGGGACTAGCCCAGTGTAAATGTCTATTTTCTGATTGAACGTATCTATTATTTGCTGTATTATGATTAGTAGTTATTTGTGGTTTTGAAGTGAGATATTATTACCCTTGAAGTATTCACATATATATATATATATATATATACGTGTGTGTTGCAACAGATTACTGTAATGAGAGTCCGCGAGGACTAGCTTATACTGTGTATTTATATTATGGGAGTTATTCTTATATAACACTTGGCGCCTAGTGTATGGTCGTGTAGCGGTATAATCCACCTTAGAAAGGAAGATTCAGTGTTATTGTTTATTATGTTCTATTAAGATTTGGTTACGGGATTTCTTTATTCTGTTTATTTTGTTAATCGAGATATTTACCAAAAGGAAGATATCTTGTAATAAAGTTTATTAAATTTTCCTCGTTCTTTGTTGCTTGTTCACGATAACCGTTCTTTCTCATATCCGTTGACCTTTATATATAAGAACCCTACTAGACTGAGCCATCTAGTGTATGGAGACCTCGCTAATCCGTGACATAATTGGGGGCTCGTACACGGGATTCCGGCAAGGGGGAAATTAAAATAACACCTTCGGTCAATGCTATGAATTGTGGGTAACACGTGACGGCAACATAGAACATGCTGAGAACTTAGCTGCACTCTGGTTCCGTGGAGTGTCAGCGTTGTTCCGTGGCTAGAGACAAAACCTACATCTATTCCAGTAGCTGTAGTGTAGGGTAATTCACATGCCCCTTGTCGTTTCTGCCCGGACATAATTCTGTGTCCCATATTTCTCGTTATATTTATAGTGTATCATTCACGTTTTGAGGCATTAGACTTGTTTATTGCAACAGTAAAGGACCATGAATTAATCGTATAATTATTGTAAGTAGGAGCTTTGTTATTTTTCAGCTGTACGAGGAAGTTGAATTACTTGTTGCAATTGCCGAGTTGGCATTGGGCAGATTAAAGTCTCACAGAATTTCCGTGTGTTGATAGTTGACACGGCGTGGATGAAATCGTACAGTGATTTCATTATTCCAATCTTATGAGAAGATTGTGTGGAGTGTTGTAGCGTAGCTAGCACTTTTGTGGTTTACAGATGATTGACGTTGTGTATTACTTAAACGTGATATCCGTTTAGTGATTGTTTCGTGTGTTGCACTAGTTTGCAAACATGGATCTTGCTCAAATAATTGAGTTAGGCGAGAAGTTAAGAGTTAACAGGTCCCGAACTTCAGGCATTTGTTCGCGATGAACAAGGAACCGACCGGGCTGAGCGACAGGCCGCTCGTGAGGCGGAGAAAGAGAGGCTCTAGGCCGATATGGAGAAAGAGAGGCTCCAGGCCGATATGGAGAAGGAGAGGCTCCAGGCCGAGCTCCAAGAAAGAGGCGGCAAGGCAGGCCGATATGCACGCGTGCGAAATGGAGCATGAAGAAAAGATGGCCAGACTCCACAACGAGGCTACTACCTTAGAGAACCAAGATTCGGTGAGTAATGCTAGAGCGATTTTCGTAAGAAGTTTTACACCTGTTCTCTAAATTTGCAGTATTTTGCTCGTATGGAGCATTATTTGACTCAGTTGATTTCTTTGTCAAACATTAATGAGTCTTTCAAGGGCCTTAAGGAACTCATTCTGAGAGAGCAATTCTTGTTTATGTGCCCTAGAGAACTGTCCGTGTTTCTGAGGGAACACAAACCTGTGGGGAAAGAGAATTTGTTAGAGTTGGTGAGAACATTTACAGATGCCTATTCATCATATGGTAAACGGGAAAATCATAGAGACCGAGTCCGACCAACTCCCGTCCCGAAAAGTAGATCAGGGGAGGGGAGGTACCCTATTTCTAGCCCTACCCCGTGGCCCGTTCCTCCGCCGCGTACATGTTTCCTTTGTAATCGGCCAGGTCACATCGCGAGACAGTGTACAGTGGGAGTGCAGAATAGGAATCCTCCACCGCAAAGGATGAAACCAGTGGTTGGGAATTGTGCAGTTGTGCTAAACCAGAATTCCCCTAGTCACCAATGTCATGTGGGTGGGACTGATGTCACTTTGCAATGTGGATGTAAGATCCCCATAATTGCTAGTGCTTGTGTACAACATGAAAACAGTTGTAACTTATCGGTTGTAGAGGGGTATGTGGGGGGATCCCCAGTGAAATTACTATGCGACAGCGGGTGTAACGGAGTCGTTGTACGACGTAGCCTAGTTCCGGAAGATCAGTTAACTGGGAAAACCAAAGTCCTTATGCTGATGGACCGATCCGTCATTGAAGTCCCAACTGCCCGGTGCTATGTGAGAACTCCCTTTTTCACAGGAGAAATTGAAGCCCTATGTCTAAACAACTCCGTTTATGACTTAGTCATGACTTAGTTGGCAACGTTGATGAACTAAATTTTCCCTGTTCCGATAACAGTGAAGGTTCTCCTTTTCGAGAAACCAAGTCAGATGGTGTCCCCGTTACTGTTGAGACCCCTTTGAATGACACCCCAGTCACCGGTTGTGCTGTAGAAACCCGTGCTCAATGGGAGCGCCTTTCTAAACCCACAAAACCTTTGATAGTGCCTCAAGTTGTCGGTGCAAGTATATCTGCCGATGATTTCTTGAGAGAGCAAAAAGGGGATGAGACTTTAAAGAAATGCTTTGATTCGGCTGAAGTGACCAAAGGGAAACCTAAGGGAGAACAAACAAGTCAATTCGTGATCAAAAGGGGGCTCCTTTATCGCTTGTTTCAGAAAGAGAAAGAGGGAGAGACTGTGAAACAACTAGTAGTTCCCTGACTGTTGCGCAATCGAGTCATGACGTTAGGACATGAAACCATCCTATCTGGACATCAGGGAATTAGGAAGTCGCTAGACAGAATCCTCCTTAACTTCTACTGGCCAGGGATAGTGGGTGATGTCCACAGATTCTGCCAGTCATGTGACATCTGTCAGAGGACCGTTAGTCGAGGCAATGTCCCTAAGGCTCCTGTACAAATGATCCCCATCGTAAACACGCCCTTTGAAAAAGTAGCGATAGATTTGGTTGGTCCCATAACCCCAGTGACAGAGAGAGGTAATCGGTGGATCTTAACCCTGGTAGATTTCGCTACTAGATATCCAGAAGCGGTAGCGGTGTCGAATATCGACACGGAAACGATAGCAGAGGCTCTTCTGAAGATTTTCTCAAGGGTGGGTCTGCCTAAAGTAGTACTCAGTGATAATGGCAGTCAGTTCGTGTCAAAAACTATGACCGAGGTAGCTAGGTTACTCTCTATCCACTCCACTCTTCTCCTTACCATCCCATGGCAAATGGATTGGTAGAGAAATGGAACGGTACCTTAAAACGGATGCTAAGGCGGATGTGCTCTGAACGTCCACGAGACTGGGATCGGTATCTGGAACCTCTCATGTTTGCATACTGCGAAGCACCCCAGGAAAGCATGACATTTTCCCCTTTTGAATTACTCTATGGAAGGACAGTCAGGGGGCCTATGATGATTCTTAGAGAGTTATGGGAGAATGAGAAACCAGACGATGAGCTAGTAGAAACGTACCAGTACGTAGTGGATCTCCGTAATCGGATAGAATCAACTTGTGAACTAGCTAGAGAGAATCTTAAGAATTCTCAAGACCGGTATAAGGAACACTTTGATCGAAAGGCCAAGGTGAGAACCCTAGAAGTAGGAGACAAAGCCCTCATCCTTCTCCCCACTGATTCAAACAAGTTGCTCATGCAATGGAAGGGTCCATATGAGGTGATAGAGAGAGTGGGGATAAACGATTATCGGGTAAAGATCGGAGATAATCGTAAACTCTTCCACATCAACATGATGAAGAAATACTATGAGAGAGGTAATGTGGAGATGCTAGGTTTAGCTGCTGTTGTCGAAGAACAACCTGAATGTGAGACTGATGAGGATTTTCCCATTCCTGAGAGAAAGGAAAACCTTGGGGACGTCCATGTGAGTGATAGTTTATCACCTGATCAGACACGAGACTTGAAACAGCTAATGGAAGAATTTCCTTCCATCTTTTCGAGCACTCCGGGGCAAACTAGTCTCTTGTCCCATGCCATTGAGGTAACGTCCTCTAGTCCCGTGAGATGCAAACCGTACCCTATTCCATTAGCCAAGTTGGGAGTGGTAAAACAGGAGGTTGAGAAGATGCGAGAAATGGGCGTGATTGAGCCATCTCATTCACCGTACTCATCGCCTTTGTTACTAATTCGTAAATCTGACTCCACATACAGACCGGTAGTAGATTTTCGCCAGTTAAACAAGGTTACTAAATTCGATGCAGAACCTATGCCAAATCCCGATACTATCTTGGCTGAGGTGGGGCAGGATAGGTACTTGTCCAAACTAGATTTCTGCAAAGGCTACTGGCAAATAAGGATGGAACCGGAAGATAAGGAGAAGACCGCATTTTGTACTCCCCAAGGGTTGTTCCAATTCTGCGTCATGCCTTTCGGTCTAGTCAACGCCGGCGCATCGTACAGTCGCATGATGCGCATACTCTTAGATGGCCTCGGTGGTGTTACCAATTATGTTGACGATGTATTGATTCACACCTCAACATGGTCCGATCACTTATCAACACTGCTGACAGTGTTCGTCCGAGTGAGACAAGCGGGTCTCACAATAAAACCGCCGAAGTGTTTTCTTGGGTTTGAATCCGTCGATTTCCTGGGGCACCAAGTAGGTCAAGGAGAAGTGAAGACCCAGGAAGACAAGGTAAACAAGATTAGGAATGCGCCCATTCCTACCACGAAGAAACAAGTGAGGCCTTTTCTAGGTTTGGCAGGATATTACCAAAAGGAAGATATCTTGTAATAAAGTTTATTAAATTTTCCTCGTTCTTTGTTGCTTGTTCAAGATAACCGTTCTTTCTCATATGCGTTGACCTTGATATATAAGAACCATACTAGACTGAGCCATCTAGTGTACGGAGACCTCGCTAATCTGTGACAGTCAACACGAAGCTCCAACTTCACAGCTTTTCAGAAGACATTGTTGTTTGTTTGATCATACAAATGTCTGATTGATTTAGAAAATGCACCACTATAGTTACTAGAAATCTATAGTTATCTATACTATCCAGTTTATTTCTTTGAATTGTAGCAAATTTGTAATCTTATCTCTTGATAAAAATGATCAACCACATTTACTGTGCCAATTTAGTTGCTGTTGCTTGCTTGGCCCTCTTGAGGGTGTCCTTGGATATTGTGGCGCCGTGGCAGCACTGACCATTAGAATGGAGACCATCTTATGTGTGATGATACTGCTTAATGCGGAAGTGCTCAAGTTGGGTCTGAATTTGGTTTTGTTTTTGTCACAACACTGAAGACTCTTTCGCTGCCGGCATTGGAATGAAAAATTGTTTGGATTCCAAGCGTAAGTCATAACAGTATAACGTGATCCGACACAGCTGTGCCTATGGGTAGATTGTGTTCAATAATGAAATTTGTGAAGATCACCTCCAAGTTGATACTGTTATATTCTGAAGATGTGCTCATAAACGAAGTCATTTTACTGGAACTAGCTGAGACACCTGCCGCCCGCCGCTTGTGTGATGCCAAACTGACATGTTTCGTACAGTCTTACATTCCGCCATGTGCCACATTGATGTCCAAACGACAAACCGTGCAAAATGCATGGCTACAACTCACTCATGATGAGATCAACACCGGGTATTTGGCAGTGTATTCTTTCTTGGACCGTTGGTCCACTATTTTGTCCTTTTACACTTAGGTACAGGCCTGTAGACGACCTTTTTGTTCTTTTACACTTGGGTACAGGGCCTGTAGATGACCTTTTTGTTCTTTTACACTTGGGTACAGGGCCTGTAGACGACCTTTTTGTTCTTTTACACTTGGGTACATGGCCTGTAGACGACCTTTTTGTCCTTTTACACTTGGGTACATGGCCTGTAGATGACCTTTTTGTCCTTTTACACTTGGGTACAGGGCCTGTAGACGACCTTTTTATCCTTTTACACGGATACATGGCCTGTAGATGACCTTTTTGTCCTTTTACACTTGGGTACATGGCCTGTAGATGACCTTTTTGTCCTTTTACACTTGGGTACAGGGCCTGTAGATGACCCCTTTTTGTCCTTTTACACTTGGGTACATGGCCTGTATACGACCTTTTTATCCTTTTACACTTGGGTACATGGCCTGTAGATGACCTTTTTGTCCTTTTACACTTGGGTACATGGCCTGTAGATGACCTTTTTGTCCTTTTACACTTGTGTACAGGGCCTGTAGACGACCTTTTTGTTCTTTTACACTTGGGTACAGGGCCTGTAGATGACCTTTTTGTCCTTTTACACTTGGGTACATGGCCTGTATACGACCTTTTTGTCCTTTTACACTTGGGAACAGGGCCTGTAGACAGCCTTTTTGTCCTTTTACACCTGTGTACAGGGCCTGTATACGACCTTTTTGTCCTTTTGCACTTGGGTACAGGGCCTGTATACGACCTTTTTGTCCTTTTACACTTGGGTACCTGGCCTGTAGATGACCTTTTTGTCCTTTTACACTTGGGTACAGGGCCTGCAGACAGCCTTTTTGTCCTTTTACACCTGGGTACAGGGCCTGTATACAGCCCTTTTGTCCTTTTACACTTGGGTACATGGCCTGTATACAACCTTTTTGTCCTTTTACACTTGGGTACAGGGCCTGTAGACGACCTTTTTATCCTTTTACACCTGGGTACAGGGCCTGTATTTTATCCTTTTACACTTGGGTACAGGGCCTGTAGACAGCCTTTTTGTCCTTTTACACCTGGGTACAGGGCCTGTATTTTATCCTTTTACACTTGGGTACAGGGCCTGTAGACAGCCTTTTTCCGAAGATGACATGGCATTTTCACATCAGATTACACACTGAACACAGCCAAAACAATGCTCATGCACAGGAACAACAATGACAAAGATATTCCTGCGCACGTGACAATTTGTGCAACTATGGGTGAATAAGATCTTTATTAGTGTAATTTCTTCAACTGCAATTCTTGAAGAATTACTATATGATTTTTTCAGCTAAGGTATCAATCATTAATAATTCGACTTCATTAATAAAACCAACATGAATTACCACAGTATGGTGTTTTGCCGCTTTTTGATATCGTGCCTTTTTGCGGGATCATCTAACACTTGTGGCTAAATCCACCATGTGGCGCCAATGTTATCGAAGCCCTGCCCACTGTGAGTTATACTGTAGTTATGAACTAAATTAGACTTACACATTTTTTGCACCACAAAGCACGGGGAGCATAACGATTGATTTACGCATGGTAATAGCGTAACAGGGGGCACGATATCATAATGATTACGCCCAAATCATAATGGTTGGCATCTCTGTGAGTAGAATATAAAATAAGACATTTCAAGAGTTCAAAGATATATAGACAGTAATAGCTCTTTCAGTTTCTGATTTAGTTTGCTGATTTGACAACTGCTGTGTGGTAGCTGTTACAAACTAGTCACACTGATGCAGAAAGACATTCTAGCATGTGCACACTAGAACTGCTCCAAGAAATTGACATATAGTTCAGCAAACCGGATTTTAAATTGTATACATTCATTTTTCACATTTCTATACATTTTTGTTGTTGTTTTCCTTGGTAATTGTCATGTATGACTGTTTGTTTTTAGAAAAAAAATGGTAGCTTGTTGGATAGCTCATATATTCAGCTTTAAGAAAATGTACAGTTTTATGGGTTTTCTTGTTATAATTATGTTGCTATTGAGCAATCTTCTGTGCATGGTAATGGAACATTGAATCCAAGTGAGAAACAGGATTCCACAGAGCAAAGTTTGATTATGGAAATTAAAGTCTGAAAGGGTTAACACAATCAGTATACAATGTGTTATATGATGAGTGATATAATTACTCTACAACGAGTGATATAATTACTCTACAATGAGTGATATAGTTACTCTACAATGAGTGATATAATTACTCTACAATGAGTGATATAATTACTCTACGATGAGTGTATAATTACTCTACAATGAGTGATATAATTACTCTACAATGAGTGATATAATTACTCTACAATGAGTGATATAATTACACTACAATGAATGTGTACTTATGACCGCTAGCGCCACCTACCACTGTGGGATGACGTCGAGGTAGTACTTGTGCTTGCGATCCTGACCTCCACCAAAACACACATCCTCGTAGTTTCTGTAGCTTGGACCGACCCCTTTCTGGTGGCGAATCAACAAATACTCTCAGGTAACTTTATTATTTTTATTAGTCGAGATTTTAAATATTAACACCGTATCGCGTGTGACGTGTTTTACATGCACGAGAAGGGGATAATAAAGGCAGATACAGGAGAACAAACACAAAGAGGTCAAACAGAACAAGAATTAGTTTCTACAGTGACCCAGAGAGGACAGGTCCAGAATCAAGAGCACTCCTGGGGTGACCTAATTTAAAGTTCACCCCATGTCCCTCACTCCTGGGGTGACCTAATTTAAAGTTAACCCCATGTCCCTCACTCCTGGGGTGACCTAATTTAAAGTTAACCCCATGTCCCTCACTCCTGGGGTGACCTAATTTAAAGTTCACCCCATGTCCCTCACTCGTGGGGTGACCTAATTTAAAGTTAACCCCATGTCCCTCACTCGTGGGGTGACCAAATTTAAAGTTAACTCTATGTCCCTCACTCCTGGGGTGACCTAATTTAAAGTTAACTCTATGTCCCTCACTCCTGGGGTGACCTAATTTAAAGTTAACTCTATGTCCCTCACTCCTGGGGTGACCTAATTTAAAGTTAACCCTAAGTTCCTGACTACCTGTTCTTCATTTTTTATAATATAATGTTCATAATATAACAATAAATGCGAAGTTGCATTTAATAAGAAAAGTGTTTGCAGGATGACTGTTTCAGCAACGAAATGTTCCATTTGTATAGAAAACATTCAGACTGTAAATACGGTGTATGGTATTACTGCAACGGCCGACTTGGCTAACCACAAGGCCGCTTGGTGTTCACAGTATTCGCATGGTTCCCACATTCAAGACAACTGATTCACTTAACTACCTGCTAATAATTACAACCATGGCTGATTCACTTAACTTCCTGCTAATAATTACAACCATGGATGATTCACTTAACTTCCTGCTAATAATTACAAACCTGGATGATTTACTTAACTCCCTGCTAATAATTACAACCCTGGCTGATTCACTTAACTCCCTGCTAATGATTACAACCCTGGCTGATTCCACATAATGGAACAATCCCACTTTAAAACCTTTTTACAATACAAAATACTTCAAAATTACAACACAAAATACATAGTTCACTGCTCAGTGACCTCGAGAGAGGTCAGTGATCAGTGACCTAGAGAGAGGTCAGTGCTCAGTGACCTCGAGACAGGTCAGTGTTCACAGACATCGAGAGAGTTCAATGTTCAGTCACCCAGAGAGAAGTCAGATCCCAGTGACCTAGAGTTGCACCTACCGGGACGTGTACGGTGAACAAGAAGGGTTGTTCTGCTTCCTTTGCGGTGTATGCTGCCACAAACACATGCGTGCTCTCCCAGAACACATCCACCACTGCAACACACCGACAGTCATTGTAACACACTTGTATAAATGTAACACACATATTGACATGTAATACGCAATATTATGAACCAGATCCACCAGAGAGACTGAGGGAGGGAGAAGGGACTCACCATGGAGACTTAGGGATGGAGCAGAGACTCACCATGGAGACTGAGGGATGGAGCAGAGACTCACCATGGAGACTGGGGGAGGGAGCAGAGACTCACCATGGAGACTGAAGGAGGGAGCAGGGACTCACCATGGAGACTGAGGGATGGAGCAGAGACTCACCATGGAGACTGAAGGAGGGAGAAGGGACTCACCATGGAGACTGAGGGATGGAGCAGGGACTCACCAGGGAGACTGAGGGAGGGAGCAGGGACTCACCATGGAGACTGAGGGAGGGAGCAGGGACTCACCATGGAGACTGACGGAGGGAGCAGGGATTCACCAGAGAGACTGAGGGAGGGAGCAGGGACTCACCATGGAGACTGACGGAGGGAGCAGGGATTCACCAGAGAGACTGAGGGAGGGAGCAGGGACTCACCAACGAGACTGACAGAGGGAGCAGGGACTCACCAGAGAGACTGAGGGAGGGAGCAGGGACTCACCAAGGAGACTGACAGAGGGAGCAGGGACTCACCAGAGAGACTGACAGAGGGAGCAGGTACTCACCAGAGACTGACGGAGGGAGCAGGGACTCACCAGAGAGACCGAGGGAGGGAGCAGGGACTCACCAGAGAGACTGGCGGAGAGAGCAGGGACTGACCTGAGAATCTGACGGAGGGAGCCGGGATGTTCTTCTTCTCCTTCAGCTGTTGGTCGTACTGACTCAGTGCACCGTCCCTCTTCCCCACCACAAGCTGTTTCCCTTTGGGGCTCCAGCACACTGCAAGGAAGGGGGAATGTCAGACATATCTAACTCCAATGACTTGGGGTAGGGTCAGCATAACCCCAATGAAATGGTGTTTTTTGACCAAAAGAAATTCTCTTGAATTTATTATGTTTCTGAATAAGGTTTTTAATGTTACATTCAGCATACTCCACTCTCCGCAATGGTTAAAAAGTAAAAACGCAACATTTTAACAAATTATCTGGTCATTGCACAACAGATTATAGACTGAACATGGACTTGGTTTTCAAGAATTATAATTATATTGTTGTTCTCCTCGTCCGTCCCTGTCTTCAGGGGTGAGGCTGGCTTGGATACGTTGACATTTTCTTTTCTTTCTCTTCCTCCTCATTGCACCTTGCACTACTTTCTCCACCACCCTTCTCCATTCTCCTCAGTCTTTTGTTCTTTTCCTCCATTCCCCTTTCCATCCCTCCAGGTCTCTCTTCACGCAATCCTCCCACCTCAGTCTCCGTCGCCCTCGTCTTCTCTTTCCCTCCACTCTCCGGGCATCTGCTTTCTTTGCCATCCATTCTTCTCCCAGTCGCTCCACATGTCCTGCCCAGTTCAACCGACTTCTCACCAACTTCTTCTTGAAACTTTCTTTCAGACCAACATCCTCCGTCGGCTCTTCCACTTTCCCCCCATCATTCTCCTGGCCCAGTTTTTTTCGCCCACTTGTACCCTCTCCTGTTGTTTCTCTGTCATTGCTATAGTTTCTAGGCCATTCAGGTAAGCTGGTGTCACACATGTGCATATTAGTATTACCTTTCCCTTGAGTGATACGTGCCTGTCTCCCACCACTCCTTCTACCTCCCTCCAAGCAGTCGCCCCTGCTTGTATTCTCATGCGAATTTCTGTCTCTGAGGAGACATTCCCACATACAGCTCCGCCCAGGTATACAAAACTGTCTCGTTGCTTTAGTTTCTTCCCCTCCAGGTGTATTCCCAGTTCTTTGCTTTGTTGCCCAACCCACAGCACCTCTGTCTTCTCCAGATTCACTTTCAGTTCATGTTTGCTGAAGATATCCTTCCACTCTATCGGTAGTTCCTGTAAATCCACTTCCCCGTCTGCTACCACCGCTAGATCATCTGCATACAGTAGTTTCTGAAGGATATCTTTCGTACTTGTATTTCTACTTATCAGTTACATCATTGAGATAAACAGTAGAGGGCTCAGGGCACTCCCGTCTCAAGCCAACGTTCACTTTGAATTCCTCTGAGATTCCAGGTCCACACACCACTCTGCCCTTCGTTTCTTCATATGTCCCTTCCACCATCCTGACCTCTGCCTCTGGGACCCCCATCTATCTCAGTGTCACCACTGCCATCTTTCTCGGTACCATGTCATAAGCTTTCTCCAGGTCTATAAAACCCACAGCCATACTCTCCTGTCCCTCCAACTTTTTTTCGATCAGCTGTCTCAGTGCAAACATTCCATCAGCTGTACCTCTTCCTCTTCTGAAGCCCTGTTGTTCTTCTCCCTTTTCTCCTTCCACTATTGTTCTTATCCTTCCATCCAGGATTCTCTCCAACATCTTCAGCATGTGGCTCAGCAACGTGATGCCTCTGTATTTCCCTGGGTCATGCACATCTCCCTTTCTTTTCCATATCGGAACTATTATCCCTGTTCTCCACTCATCTGGGATCTATCCCTCTCTCATGCAGGTATTCAACAATCTTATTGCCCACCATGTTCCACCGCGTTCGGCCACCACCAGCATTTCCACTCGTACTTCATCAACACCAGTCGCCCGTCCTTTCTTTATCTTCTTCATTGCTCTCTCTACCTCTTCATTCACAATCTCCTTCACTTTTACCTCTCCTTCTACTGCACTTGGCAGATATAGTTCTTTGCTTTCTTGTTGGTTCAGCAGAGTCTTAAAATACTCTTCCCAGACCTGTAGCACATCTTTCCTGTCCGTAACTAGCTTTCCATTCTTGTCCTTAATCACTGCTCCAGTTTTTACATCTTTGCTGTCATCATCCCTCTCTCGAGCCATCTTATAGATCATCTTCTTTCCACTGTCCTCATCTAGCTTTCTGTATAGCTCCTCTTCCATTTCTCTCTTTGCTTTATCCACAGCTCTCCTAGCTGCCTTTTTTTCTGTCTATACAGCTGCTGTATGGCAATGCCCGGTTGTCCTCCATTCCCCTCGATCCCTTCTATTTCTGTCCATATAGCTGTTGTATGGCAATGCCCGGTTGTCCTCCATTCCCCTTGATCCCTTCTATTTCTGTCCATATAGCTGTTGTATGGCAATGCCTGGTTGTCCTCCATTCCCCTTGATCCCTTCTATTTCTGTCCATATAGCTGCTGTATGGCAATGCCTGGTTGTCCTCCATTCCCCTTGATCCCTTCTATTTCTGTCCATACAGCTGTTGTATGGCAATGCCTGGTTGTCCTCCATTCCCCTTGATCCCTTCTTATTCCCCTGTCCATACAGGCCGCATGGCAATGCTCCGGTCGTCCCATCCCCTTTGATCCCTTTGCATTTCTGTCCATACAGCCGCTGTATGGCAATGCCTTGGCTGCCTCCTCGCCCCTTTGATCCCTTCTATTTCCCCACAATAGCCGCCGTAATGGCAAATGCCCCTCCACCCTTGATCCCTTCTATTTCTGTCCATACAGCTGCTGTATGGCAATGCCTGGTTGTCCTCCATTCCCCTTGATCCCTTCTATTTCTGTCCATACAGCTGCTGTATGGCAATGCCCGGTTGTCCTCCGTTCCCCTTGATCCCTTCTATTTCTGACCATACAACTGCTGTATGGCAATGCCCGGTTGTCCTCCGTTCCCCTTGATCCCTTCTATTTCTGTCCATACAGCTGCTGTATGGCAATGCCCGGTTGTCCTCCATTCCCCTTGATCCCTTCTATTTCTGTCCATACAGCTGCTGTATGGCAATGCCCGGTTGTCCTCCATTCCCTTGATCCCTTCTATTTCTGTCTATACAGCTGCTGTATGGCAATGCCTGGTTGTCTTCCGTTCCCCTTGATCCCTTCTATTTCTGTCCATACAGCTGCTGTATGGCAATGCCTGGTTGTCCTCCATTCCACTTGATCCCTTCTATTTCTGTCCATACAGCTGCTGTATGGCAATGCCTGGTTGTCTTCCATTCCCCTTGATCCCTTCTATTTCTGTCTATACAGCTGCTGTATGGCAATGCCTGGTTGTCCTCCCCTTTGATCCCTTCTATTTTCCGTCCATACAGGCCGCTGTATAAATGCCTGGCTGTCTCCATCCCTGATCCTTCTTATTTTGTCCATACAGCTGCTGTATGGTAAATGCCCGTCCTCTAATCTCCCCTTGATCCCTTCTATTTCTGTCCATACAGCTGCTGTATGGCAATGCCTGGTTGTCCTCCATTCCCCTTGATCCCTTCTATTTCTTTCCATACCTCTCTCTTTTCTCCAATTGCTTTCGCTATATCTTCGGTCCACCACGTTTGATTTTTTCTCTTCGAGGAAGCTCCTCCCTTACCAGATGTTCTGCCATATAGCTCCTCTGCTGATCCAATGAAAGCATCCTTAAAGTGCTTCCAATCTTCATCCACAGTTCCTATTGTTGGCTGCTATTTCTCATACTCTGATGTCACTCTGTCCCTCTATGCTCTGGCTGTGTCTCCGAGACATTTCCACCACTTAATGGTCTTTCGCCACAGACTTAGTCTCCCTCCTCTTCTGCATACGCACAATGAAAACGAGGGGCTTGTGTTGCGTAGTCACATGTTCACCAGGGATGACCTTACAGTCCTTCACTCGCCACATCTGCTGTTTCCTCACTATCAGCAGTTCCAATTTATGGTGGCCACTTCTATAGGATACTGAAAAATGACCCCGCCACTGCCAGCCCATTTCGCATTACCAACTCTACTAACTATCGGCCCTCTTGGTTCCTTGTGCCTCATCCAAATCCCCAATTGAATCCTCTTCTCTTGTCTCTGCTGTACCCAGCTACACACATCATCACATGCGCTTCCACCAGTCCCATCATTCTCTCTAGCTCTTTCCTGGTGTGCACTTTTCTCTTCCTGTTTGAGGTCCATACACTGACATAATGCCCACCAGCTGCTTCCTCACCATCAGCCACGCAACAATGATCCTCCCTTGCCATCTCTCCACTCTCACCACATCTCTACTGATCTCCTCCGTTACTATGTTGCCTACACCATTACTCCTTCCATCTCTCTACTCTCACATCTCTACTGATCTCCTCCGTTACTATGATGCCTACACCATTACTCCTTCCATCTCTCCACTCTCACCACATCTCTACTGATCTCCTCTGTTACTATGATGCCTACACCATTACTCCTTCCGTCTCTCCACTCTCACCACATCTCTACTGATCTCCTCCGTTACTATGATGCCTACACCATTACTCCTTCCATCTCTGCACTCTCACCACATCTCTACTGATCTCCTCTGTTACTATGATGCTTACACCATTACTCCTTCCATCTCTCCACTCTCACCACATCTCTACTGATCTCCTCCGTTACTATGATGCCTACACCATTACTCCTTCCATCTCTCCACTCTCACCACATCTCTACTGATCTTCTCTGTTACTATGATGCCTACACCATTACTCCTTCCATCTCTCCACTCTCACCACATCTCTACTGATCTTCTCTGTTACTATGATGCCTACACCATTACTCCTTCCATCTCTCCGTTCTCACCACATCTCTACTGATCTCCTCCATTACTATGATGCCTAACCATTACTCCTTCCATCTCTCCGTTCTCACCACATCTCTACTGATCTCCTCCATTACTGTGATGCCTACACCATTACTCCTTCCATCTCTCCACTCTCACCACATCTCTACTGATCTCCTCCATTACTGTGATGCCTACACCATTACTCCTTCCATCTCTCCACTCTCACCACATCTCTACTGATCTCCTCCATTACTATGATGCCTACACCATTGCTCCTTCCATCTCTCCACTCTCACCACATCTCTACTGATCTCCTCTGTTACTATGATGCCTACACCATTGCTCCTTCCGTCTCCTCCTGCATGTAGCATCTTATACCCTCCTGCCAGTGTCTTCGCTCGGTCTCCCTTCCACTTGGTTTCTTGCACGCACAACACTTCTATTCTCCTCCTTTCCATCATGTTGACCACTTCCAGTGCTTCCCCACATCGTACCCACATTGAGACTCCCAGGCCACACTTTGCATTTTGGTCACCGCCGGCGGGATGATCCACCCGGACTTCGCTGATTTCTCACCACTGATGGGAAGCGTGGTGTGTCAGCTGCCCCGGACGTGGTAGCTATATCAACTACATATATATGTGACCCATCTTAACGAAATGAGTCGCATGTCGGAAATTTTTAATATTTAGTTATTAGTAGCGTTGGAAAGAGCAGAATCTCTGATTTCACACGGTGTATCATGTAAGAAGACATCTTAATTCTAGCTGAAGTTATGGCTTAACAAACACATGTGGGGTAGAAATCTTCAAACTCAGAAAACGGCCGTCAAAGTTGATGCAAAATATTTGTTATGTTTCATGAAATATACCTTAGTTAACGTGGACAGATCTTGCTAAAATTTCGTCCTAGTCCGCCTCGCTTCCATCCGTCAAGTCTTCCAAAAAATACTCCTCGATCAAACTGTAAATCTGTGAGCAATCACTTCCATCCGAATTTAACAGCTTCGCCATGTTAAACACCATTTTTCGCGTCTTCTTAATCGCTATCTGGGTCAGCAGTGACGCGGTGGAAATACGTGGTGCGCATGCGTGTGTTTACAGATTATGTAACTGACCCATCACTGAACCAATGAGAACAGCTGCCTGGGTCACGCAGTTGCATTTGCTACCACATGATCCGAATTGTTTACACAGCTGGCCTAACAGGGGGCATCTTCCAAGCTCTCTGGGGGTCACAGAATGTAGTTATTAGCATATTTATGCCCATATATAGGAAGATGACGCGTCAAGCTTCGTGGTGATATCTCATATGTTAGGAGCGTCCCAAAATTAGCAGTTGCGAACGCGCACCATTACTGGCATTTTCGGCGTTATTTTAAGGAAATCGAGCGGAACACTTCGCACAGCTCTACAAAAATCGTTTTAAAAACACAAAACAGAATTAATTAGAGGGTAGCTAGAGTAGCAATCGATAAAACGAATAACAAAAAATAATTTTCAGGGGAAATCTCAAAATCGGTGGATTCGCGATTTGTTCACATAAACGGCATTTACGGAAAATCAGATTTGCCGACATCCGACTCATTTCGTTAAGATGAGTCACATATATATCCTTGCCATTCCAGTTGCTTGGGACTTGATAGCCACTACAGCACTGCCCTGGATGACCTCAAGTGCGGTTTCTTTCGGTAGTTTCCTTCTGCTAGGTGGACTGTCTGTCAAGATTTACAAGCTCCACCTGCCCGGGTTTTTGGTTGAGGTTTTCCTTCCCCTAGATCACTTGCCTACCATGGCTAATGAGCTTGATCTGCCCGGTACTATTTACCCATGGTTGGGGGTTGGAATAATGAATGTCCACCCTAGGTGGGCCCAGCACACCCACATCTGCTCCGAGAACCCTAGCACATTTGCTTGGGGTGCCCAATATCCACAGTGTACCACAAGGAGGTTGTGCCAGAGGCTTGTCTATGGAGAGGCTATGTACCAGCAGGGGAGACTTACGCACTCGGCTCACTTTTCACCCAGAGGAGCTATCTGATGGCTGTAGCTGAAAGTGAGAGTAAGAAGCACAAACTACACACTACACTACAGCACTTGGCGCATCACACAGACCTGTGCTTACACACCACACCACCTTCACACAGACCTGTGCTTACACACCACACCACCATCACACAGACCTGTGCTTACACACCACCCCACCATCACACAGACCTGTGTTTACACACCACACCACCACCACACAGACCTGTGGTTACACACCACACCACCTTCACACAGACCTGTGCTTACACACCACACCACCATCACACAGACCTGTGCTTACACACCACACCACCATCACACAGACCTGTGTTTACACACCACACCACCACCACACAGACCTGTGCTTACACACCACACCACCTTCACACAGACCTGTGCTTACACACCACACCACCATCACACAGACCTGTGTTTACACACCACACCACCACCACACAGACCTGTGCTTACACACCACACCACCACCACACAGACCTGTGGTTACACACTACACCACCTTCACACAGACCTGTGCTTACACACCACACCACCACCACACAGACCTGTGGTTACACACCACCATCACACAGACCTGTGACTACACACCACACCACCATCACAGAGACATGTGGTTACACACCACCATCACACAGTCCTGTGGTTACACACCACACCACCATCACACAGACCTGTGTTTACACACCACACCACCATCACACAGACCTGTGGTTACACACCACACCACACAGACCTGTGCTTACACACCACACCACCATCACACAGACCTGTGCTTACACACCACACCACCATCACACAGACCTGTGCTTACACACCACACCACCATCACACAGACCTGTGCTTACACACCACCCCACCATCACACAGACCTGTGTTTACACACCACACCACCACCACACAGACCTGTGGTTACACACCACACCACCTTCACACAGACCTGTGCTTACACACCACACCACCATCACACAGACCTGTGCTTACACACCACACCACCATCACACAGACTTGTGTTTGCACACCACACCACCACCACACAGACCTGTGCTTACACACCACACCACCTTCACACAGACCTGTGCTTACACACCACACCACCATCACACAGACCTGTGTTTACACACCACACCACCACCACACAGACCTGTGCTTACACACCACACCACCACCACACAGACCTGTGGTTACACACCACACCACCTTCACACAGACCTGTGCTTACACACCACACCACCACCACACAGACCTGTGGTTACACACCACCATCACACAGACCTGTGACTACACACCACACCACCATCACAGAGACATGTGGTTACACACCACCATCACACAGTCCTGTGGTTACACACCACACCACCATCACAGAGACATGTGGTTACACACCACACCACCTTCACACAGACCTG